>NQII01012423.1:0-24135 GCA_002778355.1 Clitarchus hookeri
GCGTGTTCTCGTAAGTGTGTTACAATTGTTGGTAAGTAAATCCACATGAAAAATAGAATAGAAACGATGTACGTACGTTTTTAGGCCTCTAGTCTAAAGTGATTATTAAGGGTTGCTATTCATCTGCGAAAATGGACAAATTATAAGCATTTACTTTAAACATAGCAAACTATTAAATATATAAAAAAAAATTCAGACAATTTATTNAATGGACAAATTATAAGCATTTACTTTAAACATAGCAAACTATTAAATATATAAAAAAAAATTCAGACAATTTATCAGTAAAACAAGATCATTGACCACTGAAACATCTCACGTCAGAAACAAAACAATGGTTTTTACTCTTACATATCAGTGGATGTTGTAGCCACGAGAATTTACTAAAATCACAAGACTTTTTATTATTAATCATGTTTAAATGTAAAAAATAGTAGTTTGTTGAACACAGTAAACCTTTCCTCTTGCGGAAAATTGTTCCCACAAATTATTGTAGTATTCCAACACCTTGGTGGTAGGCAACACGTTTACCACTCTGATCAATCCGTTTGCCTACCACCAAGGTATTGGGCTGCCGCAATTATGCAGAGTAATTATTTCTAATAAAAGGAGCAGATCAGTGTGTTACAACATGGCGAATTCTTTCGAATATTTGGATATGGTGATAAATACAACGTTCTGTAATTTTACTCAGAATTACATCATTTACTGCGACGTGTGAGTAACAATCCCTATCACCCCCTATTATGTTCCTGACTGGGTATGTTACCTACAATTGCCTTTAGCAGGTCTTATTATCCTCCGTTTGCTGAAACATTGTGCGAAACCGTTGTCTTTCATTTCAAATTGTTTCCAATATTTTTAAACAAAATGTTTGTTATGTTACCATTTTTGACTGGGAATAACGCCACTAATAAATAAATACTTTAGGCCACAAGTAGTTCGTATCTTTTCTGAGAGATTTTTCATATGTAATCACCTCCCAGCCGTTTTATTACACTTGCAATAACAGGCTGTATATACTAAAAAGTAAATGAGGAAAGTAATTATTAAATAATTAAAACGTTGTACATATAAACCACTGAGTTTAAGAACGCCAAAGTTCAGGTTTCGCTAAATAAATAATCGTAACTACTCTGTGAATCGTAGGCATGGAAAAATTATGAAAATAATAAAATTAATTTATACAAAGAATTAATATAAAAATTTTAAAAATTAATTTATAACAAAATTACAATTTCTTATTAATAAAATAAGCAAAATACTTGGTATCCGCAACTGTCACATTTTTGTCGCAGTTTGGCATTGCTGTTAGATTAGGAGAGGGGGGAGGGGAGAGGCTTACAAGTAGAAGCAACACAAAATTACATCTGCAAACGACACACACCCTAGGATTAGAACTAGGAACTTTATGGTTCTTTGCGATTTCAATCACGAAGGTCGCCTTCTACATATAGTATTATTATACGTATTAATTTAATTACTTTGTTGAATTTCTCTACGTTATTTTTCCTGGCCTCGTAATCTGACGATTTTTTGATGTCTTGTATCATTCCTGGGATGGGGTTATTTGCTGGCTCCATGTTTTTCAAGCGAACGTCAGTAGCATCTTTCTTGATAGTCTTGGCAATGTGCTCCATTATTGTCTCGATAACAGCAGTGCCCTCAGTGGAACCTGTCAACGTCAAAAGAAATAACACAAAGTGTTAAAACATGCATTTTGACTCCATAGTTCACTACCGGCTGTAATTTTGGAGTGAGAGGCACTAATATAGGGATATCCGTTATTTTTCTTTTGTAGTAATTCGAAGCCAGTTCAAGAGGTCACAGTAAAATTTGTTTNGTGCCCTCAGTGGAACCTGTCAACGTCAAAAGAAATAACACAAAGTGTTAAAACATGCATTTTGACTCCATAGTTCACTACCGGCTGTAATTTTGGAGTGAGATGCTCTAATATAGGGATATCCGTTATTTTTCTTTTGTAGTAATTCGAAGCCAGTTCAAGAGGTCACAGTAAAATTTGTTTTTTTCTTCCACTACAAACAAAAAAAGTTATTGTAATAGCTACCGAGTAACCACGTGGGATTCTATTGCATGCTGGTATTCCGAAGGGTGCGTAAATTATAATAATTTTTGTATATAATTTGCTGCATAACCTTTTTTGATACACTGTAAAAAAATTTCACAGAATACCGATATACTGCAACAAGGCCTACGGTTTATGGCTAAAAAGTTTATGCAAACGCAACTCAGCACGAATAATGAACATTTGAGAATCGAATGTGGTTCGGGCAGTCATATCGATATCGTATAATCGTGTCAATGAAGAAGTCGATTAGTCTTCGATACCTGTCGTAGTTTGCAGCCCGTCCACCCGATACCTGTCGTGTACTTGGCTATTTGTTACTGTGAGGTTGGTGCTTCTATATTCCTAGACATTTTTATGTGGAATGCAGTTAAAATTGAAAGTCCTTTGATGTCCGAGTAGATTCACGTTGACCTGGGTTAGATTCCCGTCGTGAACACTCTGGATTCTCGCTTGTGGAAACGTGGCGGTCGTTGCCAGCGGGTTTTCTGAGGGTGCTTCCGTTCCTTCCTCTATTGCATTCCATCGTCTGTTCATATACGCTCCCTCTCATCGCATTATTTCTCCCGGCTGTAAGCTGTCGAATCCTTACTCCATTTTGGCCCATAAAGAGAGAGCAATCCTTCCTCCTGTGCTCCTGGGGTCCTTCGGAATCGGCACGTGATGTGTGGGTACCTTCACGTGTCAGTTGGAAGCCGTCCATCCTGTACTTCACAGTCCTATTTTCCGGCCTCCCTCAAACTCCTTCAGTGCGCACGGCCGTCTCTCACGTTTTCTCGGCATGCGTATCGCTCATTACTCACGCCTGTAAAGTACGGCGTACGTCGCATCACACGAGCTGTTCTGAAGAACGTTTATGAACTCCATGCAAAGAGCGCCTGCAGCGTCTTGAATGTCATGTGTGCAGGCGCCATCACACAACTTTGCTCGCTTTCATTTAGTGAGTACATTTTTACAAGGCGTAAAAATTTGTATGTCAATGAGTGTAACACCAAGCTAAAGCATCAAATAATGTGTCACTCTGGTAGCTGTAGAGTGGAGAGTGATGCTAGTGCAGGCAGTGGCAATGCAATGAGAGGCGACTCAGCTACTACGATAGCAGTGCAGGGACTTCGGACGAAACCGCGTAGGATTTTGCAAGTGAATCCCTTCTTTTTTCCCTGCGTCAGTGTTACAAACACATAAAAATTTGCAGGTGAGTGAGGCTCTTAATAATAATCCATATCACTATCCGCTACAGCTAAAGGTTGGATCAGCTTATCGAGACAAGCATGTTAGCATGAATATTGAAATATTGATATATTTGTATGATATAATCACAAATTGTTAAGCAGAATCAATTGTAAAAGTATTATTAGGTATGGAAAATATTCACATTAAAATTTTAAGAGCAAATTTTTTCTTGGATTTTGATGTTATTTTACGGCTTCGTGACAACATATTGATAACTAAATTAAATGATAATTAACTTGAAATATAACTTCATCATAATTTTTTTGTTTAAATTCAGGAATTTTAACTTAAAATTTTGGAATCGCACAAGTTTTAAAAAGTTATCTTAACACAAAATTTAGTTTGTGATAAAGGTTTTCATTTAGTTANATTTTGGAATCGCACAAGTTTTAAAAAGTTATCTTAACACAAAATTTAGTTTGTGATAAAGGTTTTCATTTAGTTATTTTTTGAAGTCGTAGGGCTGACATGTTGCAGTTTCTTTGAAATCGGACACTTGTCTCAACTGCGGGAAACATTTAGCTTTTAACTATTCTGACATTTAATTTCTGACATTTAACTTCATCCCAAAATTTTAAATTGAATTACTGGCAAATGGCACAACAAATTTCTGAGAAATATTTTTCAGATAGTATNCTTCATCCCAAAATTTTAAATTGAATTACTGGCAAATGGCACAACAAATTTCTGAGAAATATTTTTCAGATAGTATAATAACATTATGAATTATTTCGCGCTTTATCCTAACGCACTATTTTTTTTTTAATTTTGAGATTTCTGCGGGAAAAAAAAGGTACAAATTAAACATTTTTCTAGCTCGTTTCATAAATTTTTATAAAGTAATTTTCCTCCACTGTCATAATTTTTTTCGTACTAATACTTCATATCACGAGAAGAGAACGTTATATTCTACAACTTTAGAAAATTGTTTTAGTCTCGTGAACGTACTTAATTAAACAAAACTAAAATTTAATAATGAAATCAAATATCTCATTCTATATTATTTATAGGTAATATTTGAGATTTTTAATTCACACTTAATAGTTATATGTAAATATAGAGTTCCGCTAACATAAAATGAGTCCAGGTATTTTCAGAATGTCTACAAGTTACAAAAGTCATGAAAAAATAATTAGTTTACGTATATAATTTGTTGTAACACCAGTTAACGGTAACCGGGTTCAATTCCCAGTTGGGTCGCTCCTGGATTTTCGCACGTGGGAATCGTGCTGAACGATGCCGTTGGTCGGCGGGTTTTCTCGGGGATCTTCCGTTTCCCCAGGTCTTGCATTCCGTCGCTGATCTATACTCGCCTCGCTTTACCCTCATCGGCTCTCAAAGGCCTCTATGTTAAGAGCTGCACAAATCTCTCCACTAGATCCCCCCCTCCCTCTCTTCCTAGGCGGAGACACTGGCACGCACTACAAAAGAGTGTCATCGCCACTAGGCGCAGGGCTCTGAACAGGCCTGCAGTGTTCTCGTAGTGCTGCGTGTACCTATAGCACTTTCAGCGGCGATCCTATTATGTTATTGATGACAAGTCTGCAGCAAAGTTCAGTACAGGCTCCTATTGTAGCTTGGATCGTGCCCGGCTTGTATGTTTTAAGATACGACTTTCTGAAAAATCCTTTTTTAATCATATTGGAGGGCTCCAAAATAATATTTACGGCACGAGTGGTAACTTTAAAATAGCATTTCTTCCTCGTCTTGGGTATGGTGCCTTTTCGAAGGTAAACATGTTGGGGGGCACGTTTAATATTTTCGTCAAAAAAAAAAAAATTTAAAACACCCTGCAACGCAGTTGAAGCGCCCGGCAGGCGGAACTTAACAAAGAAAACTTTCATTCCTGAATAATATTACGCACACTCACTTGGCGCCCTGCAGTATGTATTGGCTGGTATGTCTGTCTTCACGGCTTTGCCCATCAAAGACCATGTACTGTTGTCGTAACAGCTCTTCATGTGCAGTAAAGAGATCTCAACAATCGGCTCGTTAAACGACGTCCCATAGTTTTCGTAAACGTCACACTTCAGGTACTTTATCTGTCCGTCGGCATCTACACCAACCTGCAATCACAGAAATAAATCATATTGTATCTGCTCGTTCTGTGGATTTTAATCTTTTTGGGGCGGAAAGATATTGGTTGGCAGCCAGCAAACAAAATTATGGGAACCAGTAAGGTTTCTGGCTGAACTTGCACAGTGACGTATAAGAAAGAAGTCAATATTTGAAAGCCTCACTAGGGACACTCAATCAGGAATATATCACAAGCCTTTGCCCATGGGGACAGTGTCTGCCTTGAGTCCTAAACGGAGCATTTGCTGGGCACGAAAAATCCAGTGCATTTTAAGGAAACATAAAGTATTAAATTTTCATTGACTGTTTCGTGAGNTTTGCTGGGCACGAAAAATCCAGTGCATTTTAAGGAAACATAAAGTATTAAATTTTCATTGACTGTTTCGTGAGACGAGATTGTAACCGTGAAGCGTTGAAGTGTTTAGTGACAAACTGTAAGCTAGTCAGTTTCGCCATGCAGGATTCGGTGGCCGTAGTTATCCCATAAAATTGATGAAACAGCTGGGAGCACAAACCTCACAATTGCTGACTTACATAAATACTGACTAAAGTACAAGACAGCAAGAACATGCAGAAGCTCACACGAGGGTCGTCCATAAACAAGAGATACACGGAAAATAAAATATTGTCGTTGTTGAGTAAATAACAATTCAGCGACACTTATTTAAAACTCAAATCGGATCTTAACCTTATTTACTTATATAATCATGTAGATGAAAGTTTTAAACATTTCTTTTTAAGAGGGATGGGGGGAGGTTTACAATGTTTGAACGAACTACGAATAATATAATATACGTCTATTTCCTGGTGGTTTATGCGTCCAATAAGAAAGAATCAAGTTAATACTTTTATAACTTGAAGGTATTTAACATTAAATGGTAATCCAATAAAAACTTCTTTCATCACACACCATCTATGATAGCCTGGCATATTAATAATGCAACCGTCACTCATGAGAACTTGCTAACGTCGTATATCTATGAGAGCCCAGTGTATTTGGGTTTCAGTCATAATCACTTATGAGTTATCTGATAAAGCTGGGAGAATTTTTTTTGACAATATCCGGTTTTAAACTGAAAGAAACAAGGACATATTATTTTATTGGTTGCAAAAGGCGTACACACACGCATGCACGCAAACTCACATGTACCCACTCGCGTACGAAAAACATAAGGTACGACACAAAGCCTAAGCTTGAGTCCTTGGTAAGGTATAGCTGTTAATGTAAATTTTGTGAATTAATTTTTACTCTGCAGTATATTACATGTGCTCGAGTATTTACGAAAACCAACAGGATTAACCAGGGTTACCGTTTTTTTTAATCGGTAAAGGTCTATGCAAGCCCAGGAACCGGACAGAGTTTATAAACTTCTTTCTCAGTCATATTTGAGATAGCCGTGCAAGAACGAGAGAATGGGTTAAACCAGAATGCGTAGGCAAACTGTAGGAAACTAAAGGTGTAGTCGTCATGAAACACGCGAACTAGGCAACATGACTAGAGGCGATGTTTTGGTGACTGCGATAATGTAAGTTCCGGACTTGCTTCGACTATTATAGTTGTGACGTAAGATTTTTGTATATTCTACAGTTTCTAAATTTTACGTTTAGAAGGGAATCAGCAAAATTTAGAGTGACTGACCAAGTCAGGTGGCGTGGTAGAGTTGACAGAGTCAGGGGTGGATTCAAAGTGAGTAAAAAGGGGGAGGGGGGAGTGATATAGCTAAGTGGGCTTGACTCCTTTCCTTGGAACTTGATTCCATACGGACGGGAGAAAATGAGAATATACTCGGTTCACGGCTGGAAGAGACTTTCTTGAAGACCTGCTAAAGATTTACTTTCAAGCCCATTTCGTATTCTTCCGCCAAAGGTAAACAAGCATTGCCATGTGGCAGTCACATGGCAATATTTACATGCAATGTTTACATTCCACTGTGTGTGTAGATGTGTTCGTACATGCACGTGCCCATTATAAAAGTCATGTATATATTATTAATGGATATTCCACAAGCGTTACGTTTTTAATCTTGAGAATGTCACACAAAAGAATATGCGATGCCAGCGAAAAACATTTCATTCTGTAAACCCAAAATGCTAGTATTTTGATGAATCGATAGATGTTTTCTATTTACAATCGATTGTTAATGACTTTCGATAAATTCCCGTACATCGAAGGGAAGATCATCAGTATTGATCGAAATTGCTACAGAAGTTAAAATGGCGTGGTTGTTGAGTAGGATGTTTCGCGCAGTTGTAAAACGTTATTTAAAAATGGTTGTAACGGTTTTCGATAGGACGGCAGAGTTTGCGAGTGAAAGATTATACGTATTCGAAAATGTGAAAACAATTCTTATGTGCAAATACTGCAACGTTAGAATAGAGTGGCAAAGGAAAGACACGTGCACGAAAAACGTAAAAACAAAAGAAATTAGAACTGAAAGTGAGCACAAATTAAAATCATGTGTTATTAAAAACCAAATAATAAATAGCGGGTATTAGTAAAACAAGACAAATAAATGAATTATTATAGGTTAAACAAGATAATCGCACAAATTCTCTGGCATGTGTGTCAACAACACAAGGACTACGAAGGTTAGTAAACAAATGGCAGCGTTACTTTCACCTTGAGCGTGGTCATGTGACTATGCAAGAAACGTTGAAATCTAAATATGTTAGCATCACGTAATTAATAATTGGCATAATAATATACAATTCTTTTCGACACCCATTTGTAAGCGATAAATTAACAATTACGTTAAAACTTTGGAACTATTTCCTCGCTTTGTGCTGGCAACCTAACGACATAACTATTTCCACGCTCGTCGCTGTTTGTAATGTTCTATGCATGTAGCTAACGGCTAGGGTGTTTTTTCAAAGGTTGATTTTCAAAAGTTTATTCCAGTCGTGAACCGACTGTATTCTTGAAATCAAGTATAATGTTTATAATGCAGTATCAACAAACACATATTTAGTAATGCATCAGAAAAATTTTAAAAAAATATTTAGATAGCCTATTGACTAAGCATTGACACTTATGCAGCTTTAAAACATGAAGCCCCCTTCTTAAGGCTCGGTCTCATATGCGATGCTTAATCACTGGTTTTAAATTGTTTTTGTTGTTTAGGGACGCTTATTTTGAAACCACAACTATTCCTCTTTAGAAATATTCATTACTCTGTAAAACAAGCATAAAATCTGATTATGGCGTAATAAGTATATCATTTTAAAAATGTTATTGGATTATTGCCATTTCACAATTACCAGATAACGCGGTGATAAAATTTGGCGACTACACTTTAAGCTATTTGTGAAATGCAATAGCGCTATGATATGAAATATTCAGTTCTTAGATTGAAAATTAAATTATGGCACGTAAATGGGAAATGTTACATGGCGGGCGGGACCAAGCCTTAATGAGTATCTGGGTCCACCACTGGGCAGGGTTGCTGTCTTTGTGTAGTTAAGTTGAAAACACTATTTGGAAGTGACTTATCAGTTTCATTGCTTTCAAGTGTGACAATACACTGCTGTATAACATACTCCAAATTCTGTCAGTTTGGAAACTTCCTTCCCTGAGCAACATGAGAGCAGGGTGAGCTCCGCGACTTCAGCATCTGCAGCAGGAGTCAGGCGCTTACACAATATAACACTTGAGCATCTGACATTACGTTTCTCTTCCTATGACGAAATCACCGATACACAATGCAAACGTACAGTCAAAGTTCAGACAACTAAAAAACTGTCCTACAACATTAGTAAAAATGTTCAGTATGTATCGCCCAGGAATGTATATTATGCACCAGTTTTTAAAATAAGCTTAGGCCTTTATACTAAAATTATATTTCAAGCAAAAATACTTAATTCGTATCTTTTGTCTTCACATAATATTCTTTGGCCATTTCTTTAAAAATTTAAAACCGCCTTACAGTAAAAAAAAAAAAAAACATATATATATATATATATATATTCATTCCATATAAGCTCAGATGGATTCTCGGTAAAATGGCTGTTTGACTTTGACTTCAAGTTTCAACTTTTTCAGATCGTAAAGTAAAGAGTGCTTGACTTTAACTTTGCCAGTAGCATTGCGCCAAGCTCCGTAGCAAACTTGTGGAAAAGCAAACGTAAAGTCAAAACCATAAAGCGAGTGACTGAAGAGATCTGAGCGGCTCTTAACATCGAGGTCTTGAGAGCCGATGAGAGTGAAGCGAGGTGAGTATGGAGCAGCGACGAAATGAAAGAGTCGGGGGGAAAACGGTCGATCCTCGAGAAAACCCGCCGACCAGCGGCATCATCCAGCACGATGCCCTCATGCGAAAACCAGCGAGCGACCTTGCCGGGAATCCAACCCGGCTCGCCTAGGTGGGAGGCGAGTAGTGTAGCCACTACACCACCGCGGCCCCTCGAAACATAAAGTCAAGTGCTAAAGATTGCAATGGTGTAAGGTCCTTTACAGTGAAAGCAGGTACCTCGTAGTCGGTGGCGACCTGCGGTCTCTTGCCCATGGCCTCCATGTTGGACTCGAGCAGCATGACCATCCTGACGGGTCTGGCGAGCGTGCGGGCCGCCAGCGCGCAAGCCACTGACAACTGGGTGGCGCGAGATATCTTCGACCCGTAAGCGCCTCCCAAACGGCGCACCTGCATGTTGATGCTGCAGCAGCAACACAAGTGCCCAGTCTACGTATAGTCTCTTCCACACTTTCTGAACCAAACCTTCGAGAAAACTCCCCATCTACGATGTCCGAGGTTGTTTCCTAAAACTCTCTTGTGTCCCAAGCGTTTTATACTTGTGTTGTCATTATAATATCTTATTTTCGGTTAAATTAAACTTTACCTTTTATTTTATCTATAAATTACAATATTTCATTAACAATTAATATGAATAAAAACAGAGAAAATTTGCATGTTGGTAATGCCTAGTAAAAATTAGTTCTCATGCGAAATATTATTACACCTAGTGCACACGATTGCTGTGTTTTGTCCCTTTGTCGTAGTTTTATAGATTCAGTTAAGCTTTAATTGCATGAGGCGGAGGAATATCCTGGAAGTAGAACTTCAGCAGGACTTCAGAAAAGTTGGAAGTAACAGTGAATGGGCTATATGGCGTGTATTATTATTCATTCTGTGGCACAGTGGTGTGTTTCGAGATTGCTCGACGCACACACGACGTCTATTAAAACAGTGCGAAATGCTGCTCATTTTGAGGAACAGAGTGAGGGGAAATGAATGTAAATGGCGTCTTTATCTCCTCCCGGGAAATTTTCCTTTCAATATTTTGGAGTATATTGCTATCTTTGTGAAACAAAAAAATTGCAAGTTATTCGAAATTTTCCTCTGCTCTTATTTCTCGTAATTTCTTAATTCCAACAGAAATATAAGCACACAGGTTGTAGCAAAATCAAAAAGTTTTCTTCTAATAAATGAGATAATGTGTAGCTAAAACAAAACCCACATATATTTTTACCTTACATATTAATAAGCTACTTATTTTAGCTTCCATTACCTTCCCTTTTCACCCCTGTGGCTACAATAAGCTGTTCACGGTAACTCCTAACTTTTCTGAAACCCTGCTAAAGTTCTACTTCAAGGATATTCCTCCGCCTCGTGCAATTAAAGCTTCACCAAGTCCAGAAAAAAACACCAAAGGGACAGCGCACCGGATAGTGCGCAGTCAGAATATTATTTTGCATAAGAACTAGTTCTTACTAGGCGCTACCAACAAACCTATTTTCTCCCTGATTTTATTCATATAAATTATAAATGAAATATCACAATTTTTATATATAATATAATTATAAGTTCAATTTAACTAAAAATAAGGTACTGTTATGCTAACATGTCTACAAAACGCTAATTATACGTGCCATATTTTGGAAACAACCAAACATGTCATACACAGGATGATTTTTCAAAGGTTTGATTCAAGAAGTGTGAAGTAACCGCGAATAGACTATACTGATGGGATCCCTTGCCACAATGACTCCACTCATAAAACCACATTGCTGTGATTGTAAGGCAACGATATGTTGAAAAATAGTGTAGACTTTTAACTATATTGCAATTAACATTTATAGCAGGTCTCGCTGTAATACCCGTTTCTAAGTTAAAAAAAAATTAAATACCCATCTGATACCGACACTTCTAATTTTCAAATCCATTTTAAAGGAAAATGTGAACATGTTACCTGTGTTGTTACAGTATGTTTTAAATGAAGCAGCAAGTAATTAAGTTGGATAACTAATTGAATCCAAGATGCATTTTAGACTGGCAATATTTTATATTTTTAATGTATTTTAAAGTACTACACATCCAATTTATTTGTTTGGCAATAAAAATATCATCATACTTAAAGTTTTAATAATGATTAGGTCGTAAATATTTTTTTCTCGGAAATGTTAAATTTGTTGTGATTTCCTTTAAAAGTATAATGAGTTGTCACTGAGACGACTGTGAATATTTGAGCACGTGTACGACAGCTTAGGACGTTTATAAGCCGCAGTATATACTGCTCACGATTATCTGAGCACTTTTGAAATTAACCTTTGAAAAACATCACTGTCCCAACCTGCGTGTATTTTAATAGCTAAACTGATCGGTATTCGCCCAGTAAAGTTGGTAACGACGGAGAAAGTAGTTCCACGCCTTAAGGTTAAATTTAGTGTTAGGTAAACGTTTGTGAAAACGGAAATTATTTATATTGCTCATGTTAATTCATTAATTCACATACCTAAGTGTAAAAATAAAGAAATTTGTAAAACCATTACTTTTCTAGTAATTTCACATTTTCACTTGACCGACGCACGAATGAAGTGGCAATTTTAATTGTACATATGGTGGGAGGATGCACAATGTGCATGCAAGTAGATCTTAAGCATGGATTTCAAAAGTGCTCACTTACCGTCAACAACCTTTGTATACACGGACCCAATATTCAGCATGTAAATAAACATTTGTGAGTTGTNAACAACCTTTGTATACACGGACCCAATATTCAGCATGTAAATAAACATTTGTGAGTTGTTGGGCTCACCTGTTCTCAGGGATGTTGAG
The DNA here is from genome assembly GCA_002778355.1 of Clitarchus hookeri. Taxonomy (NCBI): domain Eukaryota; kingdom Metazoa; phylum Arthropoda; class Insecta; order Phasmatodea; family Phasmatidae; genus Clitarchus; species Clitarchus hookeri. The sequence goes on from NQII01012423.1 coordinate 12,445, forward strand.
GGCGTCGGAAATAGCGACCTGGGTGAGGTGCATCCACTGCGTGGCGGCGAACACGTCCAGGCCGTCCTCCGTGGGGACGCACAGGCAAGTCTGCGTCTCCATCGTGAAGTGGTACTGCCCCCCGATGTCGAAGCTGCCCTTCACCACGTGAGACACGTCGCCTGGAAGGCAGACGTCACCGAGATGCTGATCGGGCGAGGTTACCCACTTTAGTTTAACCCGTTCAGCCCCCGTGTTCACGATCGTGGACATGTTGCAAATGAAGGCTGTTTATGATCGCCACTGTACACAGCTAGGAATAAGTTCTCTGCTGTGTTTTGGGCGTCTATCCTAGTGAGTGATCTGATATATCGACGCTGATAACATCGAGAACACAGCATGTCGTTCCCGGGTCACGAGAAGCGNTCCTAGTGAGTGATCTGATATATCGACGCTGATAACATCGAGAACACAGCATGTCGTTCCCGGGTCACGAGAAGCGTCCTCGACACACGTACAATGCACACCAAAATATTTCACGTTTGCAGAACTTCAACTTGTAAATTAATTCAATACCGACCGGGCTAAAGTTTTAGATGCTGCAAACAAGAATTGTTATGATGTGTGCTGTACTTAAGTCGACACAACACTCGTTTCACTATCAAATCTAATGAGTTGTACGCTATGGTTTCGGTTACAATAACATGAACCAATTATGACCTAGGCCAGNTTTCACTATCAAATCTAATGAGTTGTACGCTATGGTTTCGGTTACAATAACATGAACCAATTATGACCTAGGCCAATAAAACAGTTTTGCGAATCATTTACCCACAGGTAAGATCATTGGTCTTTGAACTTCGCAGTGTGCAGTACAGACCAAAAATTACCTAGAACATGCGTAATGTACACAGTTGTGTACACTGGGTCTGAATGGGTTAACGCACTGGACTCGTATTCGGGAGGCCCGAATTGTCCCGGAGGCGATAATGAGTCCCGGTGGAGGAGCTACGCCTGTGGTCCGGGACTCCTCGGCTATTATAAGGGCGGGCTCGAGACGGAGACGCAATTTGACTCGAGTGCCTATACAGCGTGTCCCAGAACGCGCGCACAAGAACCACACCACGTGAATCCTGAGCGAAATTGGATACGAAAATGTTAGTGGCAAAATGCCATACGATAACATTTTTCGTGCACAATGTGGCAATACATAACGGAGTTAGTCCCCTCTTGCGCTCCACCGATATTCGTACTACCATTGGCCTGGCCATCATATTATGGGCGCGGGTTCAAATCCCGCCCAGTCCTAACATTTTTTCAACGTGTAGTTTACATAACCGGTTAACCATTGTAAAAATGAGGGGCTTAACTCCTTGTTGTGTTGCCACATTGTGCACGAAAAATGTTATCGTATGGCATTTCGCCACTAACATTTTCGTCTCCAATTTCGCTCAGGATTCACGTGATGTGGTTCTTATGGGCGCGTTGAGGGACACTTTGTATACCGCGTCGGGCTGCGCACCTTTAGTGTACTTGGCTTGCACGGTCTTCTCGATCTTGATCCTGGCTGGGTCGTTCTTCTGGATGGCCTCCCGCAGAGACAGCAAAGGCTTCTTGACGTTGGTGTAGGTCAGTTTCACCTTGCTGGCAGCCGCGTTTGCCAACTGCTGCGTCTCCGCCACCACCATGGCTGCCACCTGTCCCGCGTGGATGATCTTGCCGCTGCAGAACACCTGCACAGGACGACGTCACAGAGGCTGTGTTTCATTTAAGACCGTATGCCACGATACAATTTTTCGTACAGGCTCAGGCAGAAGCTTCAACGAGACCTGCTACCTGAGCCAGCGTGCAAGCAGTCATGGAGGGTTCTTTGGAATACTTGTTGCAGCACAAGTAAAGACGAGTGCATTTTTTATGAGTTTACTTCTGCAGCTGTGGTTCAGGAACAACCTTCACTCACGACTTCCACTTCTTTTATATTAAATAAACACGAATGTTTAACTTAATTTTCACACTATAGAATCAGTAGAAATTTTCGTGGTTTTTTATTTACTATTTATTCGGGTTTAATAATTTTACGATCTTCCTAAAAATAAAATAAACAAAATGACTCTACCACCCGATTGGCTGAAATTTCAACCTTGTCGGAAACCTTACATCGAACATTGCACACGACCAATAACGAAAACGTCCATGAAAACGGCCAGCAGTCAGCCAAATCTTCCACAGAACCATCCATACAAGCGGGTATTTTTTTGTCATTTTGCTGCAACATGACAATAATATATAAAACAAAAATAATACTGTTTTATGCTCTAATAATTATTCTGGTTGTGCTATAATAATTTGTGAATTATTTTGAACATGCATAAATTATTAACAAAAGCTATGACCGCGATTATAGCGTAACATGGTTTCCCGCCTTTTGGCATCTGCTGTCTGCATGGCGTCGGAGAGAAACGAGCGAGTGGTTGTCTCAATTTCACATCGCGAGAGCGTGAGAGAGCGCGAAGCGGTGCTCTCGCCAGGTTGCGCGGGAGAGTGCACTCGAAAGAGTATTTTTTAGCTCGTTCAGTCCCTGTGTCCAGGATCGAGGACATGTTGCATATGAAGTATATTTATGGTTGGCACTGTCCATAATGAGGAATCAGTGCACAGTGTTTTGAGCCTCTTCCTTTCGAGTGACGTGACGGGTTGAAGTTTTTGCGCCTCTCATTCGTGAATGGTTAATGCTGAAACCAACGAACGCGCAGTACGCTATTCACTGGCTGCAAGAAGCACGGTCGACACTAGTACAGTGCCCATCAAAAAACCTAACGATTGCAACACTTGAGTTCGTAAATTAATTAGGGACTGAACGGGATAAATTGAGACACGGCTAGAGTACCTAAAAATGCAGAGGCGAAACAGCCGCTTATTCCGCGAACTCTAGCCGCACACGCCAGCAGCATGTAGGAACCAACCCTGTTCGCCAATCAGCACCTGTCAAATTACTCACCAGCCGGCAGGCCAGCCAATAGAGAAACGTTAGCAGTACGCAGCAGCCAATCAGACTCAAGGACTGTTCCCAGAGCCCCGCGCTGCCAATCAAAGAATGAGTTCTCCCGCATAAAATGAACCGGCACGTATTTCCTCTCTGTTTACTTATCTACTCTGTGACGTCGTCAGACACAACTCGGGTCCACCCATAAAGGTGAGTTGAGAGATGTGGGCGGCTCTTAACAACGTGGTCTTGAAATCCGACGATGGTAAGATGAGATAAGAATGAAGCAGCGTCGGAATGCAAGGGAGAGGGAAGCGGGAGATCCCCGAGAAAACCCACCGATATGCGGCATCGTCAGACACGATTCCCACTTGCGAAAATCCGGGAGTGACCCGGCCGGGGATTGAACCCGGTTCGCCTTGGTGGGAGGCGAGCAGTCTAACCGCTCAGCCACCGCGACCCCTCCACACTTAAAAGCTGTGCTATAATTGCCATAGAGTTCCCGTACGAAACTAACAGTGGCGTTACCATGCGAGTCTGAAAAAGTGTTATCTCGATTTGAGGTAAAGAAACTCTTAAACCGCCACTCGAAATCTAAAATTTAAAAAAATACAACTTTTTCATGAGAACAACAGGATGTTGGCTAAAATTATGTAAAGCAGGCATGCTTATTTTTGTTTATTTAAAGGAGGAAAATTTTTATTTTCGCGAAGAAAAAGTGTATATTTAGATTTACAATTTAAATTTATTTAAGCCAAGCACTTTGTAGCAGGCCGCATTAATGTTTTCGATGCCTTCAGAACGAAGTACGGTAACAACGAAAATTACCCGTATAGAGGGTTTAACGAGATTACAATTAAACTGAATGTTCCAACAAAATGTAAATGTTGTGCTTATTTGCAATAAACAGAGATGTTTAATTTACAAGTTTTTCGAATTCAGAATCCAAGAAAGTATATATATATGGTTTAGACGAAATTACCGGTTCATCTTCGAAGAAGACAAATATGTAAGGTGTAAAATTATTTTTTCCTGGAATGTCTTGGGCTGTGAAACACCTTACGACGCCTGGAATTTTCTGCAACAAAAGAAAAATTAAATAAAGCAACACATTTCATCAATAACTACGGTATATACACTAACGTTTGTGAAAAATGCAACACCAAGAAGGATACATGTGATTTAAATGAACTTTATACCACAGATTAGGTACATGACAACACACAATTGATTAGGATTACAAAACCCTAATTGATCCCTGTCCTTGAGAATTCAGTATGGTGTGAAGTCCCCACGTGCTGCAATCAGAGCCCATAAACGTCCTGGCATGATATCAAAGAGGACCTGGATATGTTTCTGGGGAATATCCTTCCACGCGGTTTGTATGCGAGTCCACAGAGTATCAAGATTGGTTGCTGGAGGACAGTGACGATTAAGTCGCATACCAACCATATTCCAGACATGTTCAATGGGCAACATGTCAGGCGAACGTGCAGGCCAGAGAAGCAGTGGTACCCATAGTTCATTGAAGAAAGCTATATGTGGACGGGAATTGTTCTCTTGAAATGTGGCATGTGGAATTTCCTGAAGGAGGGGCAGTACATCGGCCTATATAACCTCCCTGACGTAGTGGTTTCTGTTCAGATTGCCCTCAATACGCAGGATTCGAGATCGCATGTTGTATCCAATAGCACCTCAAACCATCACACTTGGCGTTTGTCCGCTATGCCACTCCAAAATGCAGGCTGCCACATTGTAGTCACCATGGTAGCGTCTAACACGTATGCGGCCATCACTGTAGAACGGGTTGAAGCGGGACTCATCCGAAAACACTACATTTTGCCACTCAGCACACCAGCAACTGCGTTCATTTGTCCATTGCAGTCTGAGGCGTTTGTGGTTTCTGGACAATGGAAGCCGACGCAATGGAATGCGGGCCACCAATCCAGCCCGCAGCAGACGGCGTCGAACCATCGACGCAGACAGGTCCACACCCGTTGTGGTGCTCCAGTGTCGAGCCAACACTGTGGACGAGGCTGTACGGTATGTTACGGCCATGCGGACAAGATAGCTGTCATCCCGTGCTGTGGTCACATTGCGTGGTCCAGTACGACCACGTACGCTGCGTACGACCTTCTTCTATTCACTGGTTCCACACACGCATCACTGTCGTAGCCGCACGCCTTGTACGAGCCGAAATGTCACGGTATGACATACCTGTTTCCCGGAGACCGATCATGTTGCCCTGTTTGAACTCACTCACATACTGATATAACGCCCTTCAACATCAACGCGGCATACTGGCACTTGCTTTCACTTCGTAGGATGGCTCTTCACTGACTGAGCTTGACGTAACACTGACATTTCCTGTCACACAAGATACGGCGCTGTTTGGCCTACGTGTACGCCATCTCTCTACAATTGAAATCAAGTATTGCTGGTACACTGTTATACACATCCTCCGAGTTTGGATTCATCCGTGCCATTCTTTCTGGGTGTTGCAATTTTCACAAACAATAGCGTATATTGTAAAATAACTACCTAAATCAATAACTTTACAAGCAGAAGAAATAATGTGCGCGTAAAGAATTTTCACTTCAGAAGAACACACAGTTTACATAAAATGTTAAATAAAAAAAATAAAATAGTTCAACATGCAGTTTCTAACTACACTTATGAATGACAGAGTCTGCATAAAATGCAAGACTTCGTAAGCCAAATCACGAACTTCAGAAGGTATTGGACACTGCTCATACACAAATGTAACATAAAAGAATGGCAAAAAAATTATTTAAATTTTTTTTGGTTATGGTTTCTTGAATATGGGCCATTGCTTGCGGTGGATGTACAGAGCGGGCCATAAGGCGCCTCACGCCAACTTTATTTCGTTAGATCGATGCCGTATATTTTATATCCACATACTGTTCAGAATGCCCATAGGACCATCATCGTTATTTCAATCTAAGTGTATACATCGCCATATTTGGCGAGGCCTTTTTGCGGAGTCAGTATTATGTGATACCTCCTAATGCTTGTGTCTCAGCAGCCCGCAGCTCAGCCGTCATTCAGTAGCGCCGTTGGCAGACTTTATCCTTAATGAAACTCCGCAAAGAGTTTTCTGGATTGGAAACAGCATGGGCTTCTCTGGCCTGGCCAAGAAGGGATCCCAAATTCCTTGACTTCAGATAGCACATCGTTGGGTTCAATTAAAGGGGATTGATCTTTACCATCTTGTATTTAGCAGTTTTCTCGTTATGCCTTCCAAATACGGAGGGCGAACCAATATTTTTGGCACGACAGGGCACATTTTTCCAAATGGGGACCATCACTTCTCCGATTGTATATTTCTCTGATTCCAAACACGCCACTTCTCCGAAACTGCCAGTTCTCCGATAGCTTGTCTTCCGCCCCACCCCCCCGGGGGGATAAAGATTACCCCCTTTTCTTCCATTCTAAGTAATACCAGGAAGAGAAGCCATGTCATAAAGGTATCAGGAAATGTGCCAAGCTTTATACTATGCCCTGTCGGCCCGCCAAATGCAAAATAAATTCTCTATTTCCAGGATTCGGAGAAAAAAAACATAAATCCATTATGCCAGGGATTAATCATCTTTAAGGATACAGTCAGTCAACGTCGCTACCTAACGATGGCTGAACTGTAGGCTGAGGTGACACAAGTAGAAAACTGTCTCCGCAAAATGGTTCGTCAAACGTAGCGTCGTATTCTGTTCTATTACGATATTCTGGACACAAAACGTCAACATATGCTATGAAATAAAGCGAATGACAATCTATTACACAAAGCGGCTTATGGTTCATCCTGTAGTTCAGTATTGGATTACAGACGACGATGAAACATACCACGATGGCAGGCCAGCCAGCGTGGTTGCATTTGCACATGAGTAAGTTGTGGATGAGTCGTAGCTCAAGTGATAGTGCGAATGTACCAGCAGAAATGTTGGATATTCAGCGGCGTCAAAGATGGCCATAATCTTAATTTACCGCCATGCCAGATGCACTCGAGCAGCCGTGTGATGTAAGCCCACAGAAATGTTTAGGAATCTACGACATCCAAATTAATATAAATCTCAATGCGCTCATGGCTGTGCAACACATTAATGAAGATTGAATGTTTTCACCAGTGTAGCACATGAAATGGAAGACCTCGGAGTGCCAAGACTGTTAATATGGAGAACGAGTTCTATTGCAACATGCTGAGGATCGCTATGGTAGCAACGAACTGATGATTACAATAATCACATGGTTCACACCGTGCAATTTAAGCACGAACCTTAAAGATAATATTCCTAAATCCAAACGCATNTAATCACATGGTTCACACCGTGCAATTTAAGCACGAACCTTAAAGATAATATTCCTAAATCCAAACGCATTCAATGTCCGGAACAAATGACTTCATGGCCTTGACTGCGCTAGAAATCTGATCCTAGTAACATGTCCTTAGATCTTGTGCTCTGGATGGATGAGGCAACCTCATTAAGCATGTCATGATAAATTCACACAAGGCCTACGAGTTGGCATAGGAGACCCCCCAAGTGCAGCTATGGAATCAATTTCGCTATATACTCGAGGTCAGAAATGTGGGTGGTGGGCTAGCAGACCTTTTGTATAGAATTGCTACAAAATATTTACACTTGCCTGAAAAAATGAGATGCCCACTTTATAGTCGAGATCATTCAGTTACATCACAGGAGAGCAACATGATACATGCAAGATGGTGCACCGGCTCGACTCAGCCGCACAGTGCAAGCCTACATGTATGCCACTAATTCTGAATGCATTAGTGCACATTACTACTATTGATAATCTTTGTGATCACATTTTCGATGTCATAGAACACATTCATGTACAATTGGTATCCCAGGACTAGCTTCAAATCTTTAATTTTTAAAAAAATTTTATTGCATTTTTTACGTAATTTTTTTTTACATAATAATGGGATCACTAAAATTTCATAAGGAACCAAGAGAGGTGCACTCGAGTATCATACCACGTACGGTCGTGTACTGCACAGACAGTCTCTTGTAGACCGTTTATTATTATGTTTAAAATCTGATTTTTTAAGTTCTGTTTTAATTCAAGGAACAGTCTATAATGAATCATTAATAAAATTAATGAAAATAAGTATTAAAAGTAGGACCTATTCGCGATGATAAAAAGGAAGTTAGGAGGCCTGACTGGAAGTAAAAAAGTTCCGGGTTCGATTCATAGCCAGTTAAAAAGTATTCCATATACGCAATACTAATAAGAATAATTTTAAGTCTATGAATGGGTGTGTTTTGTCTCTTTACTTTCATGCCGCTGAAAAGACTGTAAACTATAGGAGGTTTCAGTAAAAGCGTGCAAAAATGAAACTGGGAATAGCGGCCGCACCACGGAACGTTTGGAGATTGAGGACGTGTGGTCCGCAAGGCCAGCTACTGGTGATATGGGCGTCAACATGTGGGCGACCCACGACGTGTGTGTGTTTCATCTATCGTCCGCAAGGTGGTGGCACTGTCGTCCCTGCATTGCCACAGTCCGCTCGTGTATCAACGGCAGACTCAACCCACACGGGATATCTCGTACGCCGTTGTCATGCTTGTGTTGAGGTTGGTGGCCATCACTTCGAGCAACTCTTGTGAGGTACAAACTGATACGTTAACACCGGCCCGTCAATGGAATGGTCTTGTAAAGTACTGCCTGTCAATAGTATACACACGCAATGCCATCAGTACAAAAATATCTGCTATATGTAGTCACAACGATGAATATGTACGGTGCGTGACTGGCGATTTTATCACGTATTCTGTCTCGTACTAACAAATCCCTGTCCAACTGATGTAACAACAGCACAATTTCTATGACTGTTGGATTTGATAGTGTTGCAACTGTGGTGTCAAGATCAAGACGCTGGTCGTATGACCCACGAGCGGAAGTATATATAAGGATGCCGAGGCACGGAGTGTAACCACCACTGCATGTTTTATGGGCAATTGTGAACATGCAAACTTGTCCTAGTGTCTCAGAAGGGTATACGTCCATGGCAAACATGTATTGCGCGTTAGAGGAGTGTTTAACAATTCTCACATGTCCAGCAAGCTTGACACCAGTGAAGCTTCTAGGACACCTGGATGATCTCGTTTCTAGTGGTACACTGGTAGGGACCAAGACATATAAGTGGCAGTACATGAATAAAGGGCATGTAGCACAAATAAATACAGCTTGTATCTAAAATACACGTCAAAACTGTGGGCACGTTGTTCAGGACATGTAAAGGAGGCAGAATTGTCAACGAACATAAGTCAGAAAATACTTCAGTTTAATGTTAGAGCCGTAACTGTGCACAATGAGAGACACTGGATCCCTGTCACGTGCAATGTCACGCCGGCGATTGTGTGCACATTATACAAAACACCATGCAAGCTGTGTATGTAGCTCTGGATGTGTCGTGTACTGTGGAGTGGAGAGATTTGGTCGGCTCTTAACATTGAGGTCCTGACAGCCGATTTGTGTACTGTGGTATTGGGCAGTAAATACTCGCAGTTCACCAGTCCGCTATTTCCTGTGCTATGCTTACATACATATCGTAATGTTTACGGCGTTCGTGCGTTTTCCACTGTTATTATTTTAAGCGTTATGGTATGGTTTGCTGTTTACCGTGCTGATATGGCATCCCACATAACAGGGATCCAGTGTCTCTCGTTGTACACGTTAACGGCTCTTGCAATAAACAAGATAATTTCTGAACCTAAGTCCATTGACATTTGCGCCTTCTCTTCATGTCCTGGATACGCACTCACAGTTTATATGTGTATTTTAAATACAGCCTTTATACTGCGTATACAGATGTGTTAGCCACAAGTTCAGTGCATGTTATGACAGCGGTGACGTATGAACAGTACCAGCTACTTACCAGTGCCTCAGAGGGGTCTATGTTGGACAGAGTTGCCTGGGCCACACGAGTCAAGACGAACGCTCCAAACAGTTCCCCAGGCACAGGAGGCAAGTCGTCCACGTACTTCGCTTCTCCTGCAGGAACAAAACATCAGCTATTAGTTACAATATCCTTCATTCAGACTTCAGTTCCTACTTTCCTAGAATACACTCTAGGATTTATGTTTAAATGCGACATTAAAGTTGGCGTGCATACACTAATAACATCAGTTATTCAGCAATAATCTCAGTAGCCAACGTTGACTGACTGTTAGTAGAACGTTCTCTAAAGTGATTTTTAATTTTTCTTCCGTCACACGTAAGAATTAAAATTGGTATGAACCTACTGACTTAAGAGTCCTTGGGTAGATAAACTACTACTGTTAAACTGTTAGAAACGAAAACTTCTATATATTACGAAAATTCCTGTGAAAGTTTAGAAAAAGCTTCAGCAACAACCAAATAAAGCATTTCGCTACTAAATAATGTTGTGATGTAGAACCGCCTGAAGTAATGCGATAACAACATTACTGTAGATATGTGCCAGTCACTGTTCCTTTCAGGAAATCTAACACTGTACAAAACAAAAAAATTCAAAACAAACATACATATTGATTTAAAAAATTATTTATTAATTTCATTATACATGGACTAGTAAACAACAACTAACATGAGCAGAAGAACAGTTGTTATAGTTTTTTCATGAGACAAATAAATGTTTAAAAATTTATTTTACAGGTCAAATTAGTGGAAGTTAAAAAAATTACTTTCAATATTATAAGAATAATTTTATTACATTTGCTATTCCACAGAAGTAACTCGTACTCCCGATGTGATTATCAACATCTCTTCATGAAAAATGAAACGTCATCGCATTTTACATCTACGCAAACAAACATACGAAAACAAAAAAACAAGCAAAACTAAACACTGCGCGCACTCTACAGTCTTCTAATGAACTCAGAATGAACGGGTAACCAAAAACAGAAAAGCATATTAGGCTGTAATTCCATTCGTCCGTCCGTCAAAAATTGAAGCTTGCCAAGGTTTTGACGGACGGACGGATATAATTAATGGACACCTCTGGTTGTCTGTTGGTTGTGTGACTGACGGACGGATAACGGACGGACGGACACGACGAGTTGTTGTAAATCCTTCACAATGGTTCTGGAGACGCGAAGGGAGTTTGGAAGAGTCGCAAACTGCCGGAGCAATGAAGCTGAACTGACAGCCATCCGTCGCACCCGTCAGTCGTCCGTCCGGCGGTCACGTGTTCTTCAACCAATCGCAGTACAACTTCTTTCCGTAAAATATTTACCAAACTGTGACTTTCGACGGACGGATAAACCACCGCCTTCTGACGGCATTCCTTAGACGGGAATAAGCTCTTTAAAATAAAATGCAAGGCGGTGGATCTGTGTTAATATATCTTTAGTAGTAAATAAAAAAAATTTAATGTAAATTTTTTTAACCTATATATTCTCTTATTACGTAAAAAAAAAATTATCTTAATGTTTCTTACTTAATAATATATTTCCAACACAAATATACTTCCAACGAAAGAAAGATCGCTATGTTAAGTTGTCACACTGGAATTTTGCCGTACAGAAGGATTGACGGACGATAAATTGTTGTGAATGGCTTTCAACTGACGGACGAAAACACAGACGAGTGACTGCCGGACTGAAGACTGAAGTGAGACAGATGGTCGTGAGTACAGCTTTACCTGAACACTGAGTGAGGGCTTCCAGTTTGGAGACGGGCTGGCCCAGAGGCCACGTCGACTTGTCCAC
>NQII01012426.1:0-23735 GCA_002778355.1 Clitarchus hookeri
ATCTCCACCGCCTCGCACTCCTATGGATTTGTGGACTGCCCTGCAGGATTCGTGGTGTGAATTGCCTCCTGCACACCTTCAGACATTAGTCGAGTTCATGCCACGTCGTCTTGCTGCACTTCTGAGTGCTCGCGGGGGCNGCCTCCTGCACACCTTCAGACATTAGTCGAGTTCATGCCACGTCGTCTTGCTGCACTTCTGAGTGCTCGCGGGGGCTCTACATGATATTAGACAGGTGTACCAGTTTTTTTTGGCCCTTTAGTGTATTAAACAGTTCAAGCACATCAAAACATTTTCCAATCCCTTAAGGCTAATAAAAGGTCAGTTTTTTTATTTTATTATTTTTATTTTTAGGGTATTTTATTGTTGAGTGACATTAAATTGATAATAACTTAATGAAAATACCTAAAAATTTTAAACATAATAATCAATTTTGAGAAAAATCTTGATTGGTTGACATTTCAACAACTTATTTTAATACAAATTTTGATNTAAACATAATAATCAATTTTGAGAAAAATCTTGATTGGTTGACATTTCAACAACTTATTTTAATACAAATTTTGATTTCAATAGTGTTTACTGAAATTACACGAGTGGCATGCTGCTATTTATTTGAAATACGTAACTTGGTTTAGCTGCGGTTTTAACTGCAAACACAACTTTGACTTTTAAGTTTTATCTCAAATGTTAAATATAAAATACGAACGAACTACATAACAAGTTTCTTAGAAGGGTCACAGTGGTTGAACGTTTAGACTGCTCGCCTTCCACTAAAGCGAACCAGGCTCAATCCCCGGCTGGTTCATTCCGGACTTTCGCAAGTGGGAATCGTACCGGACGATGGCTCTGGTGGGCGGGTCTTCTCGGGCATCTCCCGCCTCCCCTGCCCTTTCATTCCGGCTCTGCTCCATACTCACCTCACTTCACCATCATCGGCTCTCAAGACCTTGTAGTTAAGAGCCTTCCAAATTTCTTCGCTCACTTATTAAATATTTTAGTAACATGAACAATTCATTTAAGCGGGATGACTAACGTATTAATTTTGCTCAATTATAAGATANATTAAATATTTTAGTAACATGAACAATTCATTTAAGCGGGATGACTAACGTATTAATTTTGCTCAATTATAAGATTTTTACCTAAAAAAATCGAAATTATAATTTTTTGACTTATTTTAGATTTTGAAAAGTAATTATTTTCCCACCGCCATATTTTTTTTTCAGAATGTTAGTTTATAAGACGAAGAAAATTTACGTATTATGCTAAAATGTAGAAAAGAATTTCAGCCTCCATAACACCCTTAACAGTATCCGGTGCACAAATAAACACTGAAAAAGTTATAAACATCAAATCAGGTTTCTTAGAAGAGGAAATAGCAAATTTAAGAAACAGCAATCGTAGCTAATATTTTTCGCTATTAGCAAATACTTTGCCAGCGTGCGCAGTTACTGCCAATCTGTTTCTTACGTCGTAAATGTATACGTTTTAGTGCAGCGTAAGATATCACGCTAAGGAAATGTATTATTTCATCATAATATTTGCTCATAAAGAAGGCGGAAACTGTTATTTAGTATTGCCCTTTCTTAAATTTCATAATCGCCTTTCAGAAACCTGTAAACTTCATATAATGTGCTTCACGTTAATTTGTGCACGAAGCCCTCTTAAAAATAGGAACAAGACATGCAAATAACATATAATATATTATAATCGACATAGCCATAACCATGATAAAAACTTCTTAGCAACGAGACGTCTACATACAAAAACGAGTTTAAGATATAAGGCAAGTTGGCCAATCCTTTAGAGTGAAAATTCAAATAACGGTATGTTAAAAATTTCCAATATGGATGTAAAAACCAATTGGTCAACAGGTGCCGCGGTGGCGCAGCGTATAGAGCACTCCCCTTCCACCAAGGCGAGCCGGGTTCGACTCCCGGCAAGGATTACTANGCCGCGGTGGCGCAGCGTATAGAGCACTCCCCTTCCACCAAGGCGAGCCGGGTTCGACTCCCGGCAAGGATTACTACCAGATTTTTCGCCCGTAGGAATCGCGCCGGACGATGGTATTCTTGGGGATCTCCCATTTCCACCCGACTTTACATTCCGGTGCTGCTCCATACTTATCTCGCTTCACCCTCATCGGCTCTCAAGACCCCGGTGTTAAGAGCTGCCAAACTCTCCACTCCGCTATTGACCAATAAACGAAAAGATTATTTCTGTTATGTCAACTACAAGACAGGATATTTTTTATCGCAATGGTTATGTGTATGGATATGGTTAGGTTAATGGGTACTTGGTTGAAGCACTGGCTTCAACCGTGAGCAGGTGACGTTGGACTGACCAGCTGGCGAAGCACGTGGTCGGGCACGTTCCTGGAGCTGTTGCAGAGCGCATGCGCAGACGAGTGGGAGAAGATGACTGGCGCACGGCTGACCCGCAGTGCGTCGAGCATGGTGGGAACCGACACGTGCGACAGGTCCACGATCATGCCCAACCGGTTCATCTCGCGCACCACCAGCTGAAAGCACACGCACGAGTACCTCAGCCCTCCGGATGTTCATGGCAGATGTCCCGGCACAACTGGGGCGTATATAGGAGGATTTACCATTGGGGAGGGCCAACATGATTGAAGATTCACAGTCGATGACACGCAATCATAGGCTGTTCAGGGTAAACTGAGCACTTTTGAAAGTCCTGCTGAAGATATACTGGTGTACGCGTCGTGCATGTAAATTTGACATTGCCACGTGCCTCATCATTTTATTCATGCGTCGGTTGAGTCAAACAGTAAAATTGTTAGTTTGCTAACTCTTGCATTTAAAATTAGGAAGTGAAATAAATAATTCCAGTATTCACACATTTTTATCTAACACTTTTAATTGAACGTTAAACATGGAAATACTTTCCCACCATCATTTCCAACATTACTGCGATCATCACAGTCAGCGTTCCCGTTAAAATATATGCAGACAGGGGCAGTGACATTTTTCAAATGTTTATTTCAAAAGTGCTCAATTAATCGCGAACCATCCTTACAAGTAAAATTCCCTTTAAAAGTTTGAAAAGCCTGCCTGCCTTCATCTTTTTTCTCCTTTTTTGGCTGAGAAGCGCGGGAGCTATAAGGGTTACACTGGCACGCGCTACAAGTGCGCCATTGCCGCAACGAGCAGGGCTCTGACCTGGCGCGCAGTGTTCTCGTGGTGCTGCGTGTACCCATGGGACCTTCAGGGGTGAACCCATTATTTTATTGGTGGAAATTATGAAGCAAAGTTCAATACAGAATCTTATCATAATTTGATTTGTATCCGGCTAGTATGTTTTAAGATAAGGCAGTCTGAAAAAGCTATTTTAAATTTTATTGGAGATCTCCAAGATAATATCTACAACATGCGTCGTAACTTTAAAGTACCTTTTCTTCCTCGTTTGAGGTATGATGTCTTTTCGTAGGTAATATAAATATACAGGAGGCACGTTTAGAAGTTTCGAAAAAAAAAACAGGATTTCAAACACTGTGCAACACAGTTCAAGCGCTAGTCAGGCGGAACCGTAACACGGATTGTACAATTCTGTAGCGTAGGCTTTCGCAGTACTTACGTAACAAATTTGGGATTACTATAGACCTTAAATTAACGTCACTGAACGAAAAATTTCTAGTCACAGAAATAACGTATGTAGAGAGCGTTAAATCATATTTTGTCTGCTGAACTGGAAGGCGGCGAGCTATGTGTAAACATTTTGTGGCAAAAATAATTATTTAAAACAGCGCACAACTATTATAAAAAACCTTTTTCGCAAATTAATTTTCATTACTTCCTACTCAGCAATGAGACGAAACTAAGTATTTTATTCGTGAGTGTTCTGACTTTAGCAATTATTTCAATTGGACTAATGCAAACTCTAATTAATTTTAATGTTAGCTTTTATGTGATTNTGTTCTGACTTTAGCAATTATTTCAATTGGACTAATGCAAACTCTAATTAATTTTAATGTTAGCTTTTATGTGATTTTCATAAATTACTTTAGTTACGTTTTTCTTATTTTATAATATTTAAATATATACTCCGATTAAGAGTTCTGCCTGGTTGGCGCTCTAACTGCGCTGCAGAGTGTTTGGAATCCTGTTTTTAAGAAACTATTAAACGTGCTCCCAGTATGTTTACCAACGAAAATACATCATACCACAGACGAGGAATGAATGGCACTTTGAAGTTACCACACACGCTGTAAATATTATTTTGGAACCCTCCAACATAGCTAAAAACGGANGAATGAATGGCACTTTGAAGTTACCACACACGCTGTAAATATTATTTTGGAACCCTCCAACATAGCTAAAAACGGCTTTTCCAGACTGCCTTATCTTAAAACATACTAGCTGCACACCAGTTAAACTACGATAGGAGCCTGTATTGAACTTTGCCACAGACTTCTCATCAATAAAATGACAAGGTCACCTCTGAAAATGCCTTAGGTACACGCAGCATTACGAGAACAGTACGCGCCAGCTCAAAGCCCTTCATATAGCGGAGATTGCGCCCTGGTAAAGCGTGCCAATGTAACCCTTATAGCTCACACGCTTCTCGTCTAAAAAGAAGAAAACGACGCAGGCAGGCGGGTCCCTTAAGATTCTGAACCTTCCACATTTTTGTTATTTGTCATTGTATAAAATGTTTTCTTTTCCCAGTTCTCGGGGATGGCCAGTGCCCTATCCGCCATACCCTTAAATAATCTCCTGTGACACGAACTGTATAGTCCATTCGGCGTCACTTCCAACTTTTCTGAAGCCCTGCTTAAGTTCTTCTTTCGAACTACCCGTTATTTATGTTTTCGCCACATGTAAACATAGCTCTAGAAAAATACGCCAAGGTATTTGTGCACTGGGCAGACAAGCAAACGTCAATTTTAAAAGTAGCAAAAACATGTGTTTCCAATAAAGTTACCTGAACACTTAAATATGTTTGTAAGATATGTTAACTTTATAAATAAAGTTCAAAACATAATTTAACAGTACTTTACTTAAGAACTATTTCTTAAAACCCATTAGCAATATACCTCTGCCTCCGCATTTTAAATTAACATTAAACATGATAGAAGGATTTTAATTTATACACAATATATAAATGAAATAAATACCTAATAAAAAAAGGCATGTTAATGTTGAAGAAAGTGTAGAGCACGTGTGATAAAAGATATAGTTAAGAAACAACCAGAATTACCACAAATAGGGTGATTTTTCAAATGTTTGTCTCAAAAATTGCAAAGATAATATGAATTGCCTATATACGCCGTGTAAAATAAAGGGTAGTGTTACGTAGACAATAGATACTTGAAAATAAAACACAGGCATTATGTTGTATTTTGGCCAACTGTTCGATCTCTGCGGTTTAATGAATCTACCATATGATCGAGTGTGGGACACCGCACCAGATACACAGTAGTGATGAAATGCTTGCATTCAATTATGCATTGTAAGGTTCCACATGCGATACACCATGTACTAAAAGTATACATTAATAAATACCACTATGCAGTACAGGTATAAGAGTCGAACTAGCGGTCCACAGTAAGGGGTTCACAACACGTTGTAAAACGGGCGGGATTCACATCAAATATTGTAATGCCCAACTCGAATGCCTCAATCACAGAAATCTCCACACGTGTACTCGCAAGTGGCCGCAACATAAGTGTCTAAAAACTTCTCTTGGTACACACGCATATAATGGGCATCGGAAATATTAATATCATTTGCACATAATTATTCACGTTTTTCATGCCATTGAGTATAGATATACATAGAGTGGTCTTCCCCAGGTTAAAGTTTCTGACCACTCCAGCAGGTAATAATCTATAGTTCTTGATATGAACACCACGTAACGCTAGTCCATTTTCGTGGCGGCTGCGTGGGGAAGTCGGCAGCGTTGCCACTGTGACATATACCCTCTCTCTCACTCATACTCCATCCCCGTCACTCCCAGACCAAACTCCACAACAGTAGAACGTATTCTGAATGTCTGCTATACCCGCGAATATGGGACATCCTCTGTCATTAGAGCATTTCGCATATTATAAAATGTGCATATTATGGTACTACGTGTGACTAGCTGGAAAATTAAATTTTCATTTCAAAGGCGTATGTTTAAAAACTACTTTTTTACAGTTGCAGCACATATTATTTCACCGGCAGAATAAACATTTCCCATTCTAAAAATACACACCTATTGCTTCCTTAGTATTCCCTTGCCTGAAAGATCTCTATTTCCACAACTGCTTATATTTAATTTGCCGTGTCCTATGGTACAAAAAATAATACTAAAATTTTGTCAAACATCTACTGCAATTGAATGCAGTGTTATTAACGTATTTTGCAAGGACATATTAACGAGTAATAGCCATAGAAGCAACGTTCCTAGAAAACACGCTAAAAGAATCCAAGAATAGCCTGAAATGTAAAATGAAATGATTTGACAGTTGTAACGTCTCGTCGAAAACAGGGTTTTTGGAGCTGGGGCAGCTGACATGGGGGATCGCATACGGCGAAGGACTTTGTAATGGTCTGAACTAATTTCGGAAAAAAACATGAAAAACCGAAACGACAGCGGTTGGACCAGTAATCGAATATGATGTCAGTATGTAATGAGGAAACACGTTGGTAGGCAACTTATGTTCACTGTGAGCAGAATGGCTACCCCTGGATGGACGCGGGAGCAGGAAAAAAAAGTAAAGAATGTGTTAGGCGAGTTACGAGAGTTTACTGGCGGGAAGTGGCCAACAACAGCAAGGAACGGGACAGAACGGGAAGCTGTNTGTTAGGCGAGTTACGAGAGTTTACTGGCGGGAAGTGGCCAACAACAGCAAGGAACGGGACAGAACGGGAAGCTGTTGGAGAGGTTTACCCAACTAACAACAACAAGCGGAGGGCGCTCATGATGGAAACGCTGTGCGGGCATGTGTTGTCAACATAAACGAGGGATCGTGCAGTCAGGAGTCTCGGTGAAATCTGACGAGTGCCATGATAACATTACAATGTTTGATATTCGCTGTATTATTTGTGCAGTTATTTGGTAGGCATGTTAGCACAGTGGTTATGCATTGTTTCGTTTTATATTGTCATCGATTTGGCGCGCGTAAGCTACAAGAACTTCACTCGTTCTCGACTGAAGTTATGAATTACTCTAAGATTTTCTTTGTCGTTAAAGGTCGCGCTTGTTTTCCGCATTACTTATATTATTTTCGTATTTATTTCCTACTTCCTATTCCCTGGTATCTACTTTTTGCAACCTTTTATCTGCCTTTTTCGAGTTGGTTTACGTTTTGACATTAAAAATTTTCGCCATTTGTAAGATTTTTTTTTTAAAGCCGACTAATTTATTCCTTGCTGCAAGTTAGTGAAATTCGTGTCTTCTGAAATGTACGCGCCGGTGTATCTGGTATCTACTCTTAGTATTTTTTTTCCCAGTCAGAATATTATTTCCACTGTACATACTCATTTTAAATCACATGGCAGTAATGAAGTGTCACCCACACATGAGTTTTATCAATTGGGTTCGTACACGAAGAAATTAATTTCGNATCACATGGCAGTAATGAAGTGTCACCCACACATGAGTTTTATCAATTGGGTTCGTACACGAAGAAATTAATTTCGGTTCTTATGGTGACTTTGGACGTTAATGTGAAATAAGAGTTTATACTGGCTGGAATATAATCTACAAGAAACATATTTCAGTTATTTAGCCGAGTTTAAAGCAGCCTTAATTTACGTGATGTGAGTATATCACAATAACTCACACGGCAGTTAAGTATATATTGAATCNATCACATGGCAGTAATGAAGTGTCACCCACACATGAGTTTTATCAATTGGGTTCGTACACGAAGAAATTAATTTCTGTTTTTATGGTGACTTTGGACGTTAATGTGAAATAAGAGTTTATACTGGCTGGAATATAATCTACAAGAAATATATTTCAGTTATTTAGCCAAGTTTAAAGCAGCCTTAATTTACGTGATGTGAGTATATCACAATAACTCACACGGCAGTTAAGTATATATTTAATCNAGTTTAAAGCAGCCTTAATTTACGTGATGTGAGTATATCACAATAACTCACACGGCAGTTAAGTATATATTTAATCTAAATATTAATAATGAAAAAGAAAAATATTTTAAATAGGGTTATGCTAAGTAGACATAACTTTCATTCAGCTTTCATTCAGTGAGGAGGTTTGGCAATTAAATGTCAACTAACTCACGAAATGTTTGCGTACATAACCGACACGAATTGAAAAAAATATAAACAACATTTAGGTAGATTTTCAATTTCCTACATAATTTTGCAGCCACACTGAAAGTAAACAGTGCGTTGCCCTACTCAACGATGTCTACTTCCAGAACTACCGGGCAAAATATGTAAACTGGCTGACGCTTGGTGTCAAGGGCTTTCAGGTATCACAAATTAATTCCCGATACTGCCAACTTAGCCACTGAAGTTTGCGATTCTACGGGCTGTGTCACGTATTAGTTTGGTGTAGATAAAACCCTTTCAAGACCGGCGATGCAACATGGCACAATTTTGTTGACTACATGCAATCTCTTCAAAATATACCCGCAGTTGTCAAGTGAGATCGTGGATATATCCTATCTTAAACGTCCACCGATTATGTTATCTGCCGGTTTTCATAGTACCATTCGTTATTATATTTTCGCTGTGACTGTCATGTGCTTGATATCGTGACAAAAATTTTGAATCTTAATTTTGAAAAAATATTTCGAACTAATATTTTTATATATTTTCAGTACACAAGATAAGTATTTGTATCAATGTTGTTATTGTTAGATTTTTTTAATGACGTAATCTAATGACGCTTAAAGGCAACGCTTTGTAAAGTATTAATAAAAAAATATAATACAAATTTTTGAGTAACCAAATGTTTCAAGTGATTACACAAGCAAAATTTAAATAGTATATAATTTGCTGAATATAACTAGTTTTCAACAGTGTTTTCTTTACGACAGAATGTTTGAAATAANATTTAAATAGTATATAATTTGCTGAATATAACTAGTTTTCAACAGTGTTTTCTTTACGACAGAATGTTTGAAATAAATATTCTGTAAATAAGTGGAAATGAAAACTCGTTGTTTATTCATGCATTATATAACAACATAATTTCAAAGATTAAAAAATCATTTCTTTAAGAATCCAAGTGAAAANGTTGTTTATTCATGCATTATATAACAACATAATTTCAAAGATTAAAAAATCATTTCTTTAAGAATCCAAGTGAAAACATTACGTAATGGTAGATACAAAACAAATTTTTTTTCAAGCAACTTGTTCAGTAAATGCGGACGAACCCAGTGAACTGCAGCGACGCGTTGGTAATAAAGCCAGAATCGCGAGAAGACGTCCCCTCCCAGCGGCACGGCATTGCGCCAACAGGAACTATACAATTCATGACATGACTTAGTACGGAGTCTGTCTGTCTGTGGACCCGCGCCGAGAAGAATCCATCTAGATGCAGCTTCGCGTGCCGCTCATCGCTTTACGACACAATACTCAGCCTACAGCGACGATACGTTCAGGCTAGACGTATAATGCAATTGATTAGGACCTCCCTCGCCAATAGATTGTATTTACCTATTTGCAATAATTATATTAAAATTNTGTACTTGCAATAATTATATCAAAATTCTGTTCAGTCTTCATACATAACTTGACCTGAGTTATGCCAAACATTCTCTAGTCGCTAGTATAAAATATGAAAGTATAACAAATTGAAGGTAAATTTGGCGGTATTGTATAAAATATCTTTTTCTGGGATTTTTGAAACTTCAGCGATGTAGAGCAGAATGAGAGTTGTGCTCGCGAAACATCGGTCCCACGCGTAGAGCAGAGGCCGGGATTAGTACCGCTCTCGAGGGGAGGACGAGATCGAAGAGCAAACACAATAGCAGACAAAAGAAGGGCGTGATTGGAGGAGGGTGAGTGTGGAGCGTGCATGAAACGTGTGCAACAAAACAGGAGCTTCAATTTGTCCCGCGCGAGACCACAAACTCGATCACCAGCACGCTAGCGCCTCTGGAAACAGCCATCTCTGATTTGGCGAATCAAAGCCCCTTCGAACTGCCCAACCACCAAAGCGACAGTCTTTATTGATTTACATTCAATAACAATAGGCAGTAGGGAGTGAGCGTATTCTATTCACGGTTTCTTCATAATTTTCGAATCAAACCTTTGAAAAAACAGCAAATTTATGACGTGTTTGCTTGCTTCCTAAATCTTTCATTTATCACAAGCCTTATACTTGGATTAACACAAAATTACCTCAAATTTGTTAAATTGAAATTTACTTAATTTTTATCTCTAAATTATAATATTTTATTAATAACTAATATGAATAAAGACAAAGAGTGAGTGAGTGAAGAGATTTGGGTGGCTCTTAACATCGAGGTCTTGAGAGCCGAAGTAAAGGCAGAGAGAAAATAGGTGTGTTGGTAATGCCTAGTAAGAAATAGTTCTTATGCACAAGTTTATTACAGTGAGTGCGCACGAGTGCGGTGCGTTGGCCCTCTGATGTAATTTTCTAATGTTTGTTTCAATGAGGCGGAGGAATATCCTAACAGTAGAACTTCAACAGGGCTTAAAAAAAATTCTGAAGAAACCGTGAATGGAGTATACCGTAGATATTAGCTGACACGCTTTTTATGGAGATTAACTCCAATGCACCGTATCACGAGCTCGTAATAGAATTATCTACGTGTCTCTGCAGAAAATAAAATTCCTTATGCCGTAATGTTTGTAGGTTAACGTATGCATTTGTGTTATCGTGTCTTTCCATAATTTTTCATATAAAATGCTAAATGATAAATAAGACAATTACAATTTTATTTGTCACACGAGACTTGAAGCGAAAAAATATCCGAGAATATATTACTTACTTAAATTCTACGGCTTGCCAATAACGAACAGAATGTATGTATCAGTTACAATTATTACTCCTTGAACGACTTATGGTTTACTTACAACTTTTCCATACTTTCAGTAAACAAGGCAAACTAAAACTGCGCAGCTTTCCAAGCGTAAAAGCGTCACACTTTTGCACGCCGAGGACGTAACATTATGATATATCTAATCGGTCGTCTTACAGTAACACATATAGGGAATTGAATAATGTTGCAGAAGTATCTGAGTTATGATAAAATCGAAATTATAACTTAATCCCTGGAAAAAACGTTATTTCTAAAATAATAACACTGCAAAAAAATATCGCGACTATAGAGTTATTGACGCTCTAATGAATGTATTGTAGTTTGATCATTATAGAGAATGGACTTTGGGTAGAAGTAATTGGAAGAAGTATATACTTTAAGAAGACTTAAATTAAATTTTTTCTTGCTGATTGGCATTTTACAGTATGGTAACTCCCTTTTGGACTAGAACTTCTTCCCGACATAACCAAGACTGAACTTCAGTCATCTACATAATAATGTGTTAAAGACTTAAGTGACTTGTAAAAAAAAAATAAACAACAATAAAGTTGAAATAGACTGTAGTAGCTGTTCTTAATATATATACTACCTTAGAATTCGAGTGTCATGCTCTCATCTGGTATGTATTTTTGTTATTAAAAACTAACACATATTTTTGTGCTCTACCAGGTTTTATGCACCCGTGAGACAGTTGTTGGGATCAATTTTAGTGTTTTATGTTTACCATTATTGAAATCTACAAATTAAAACTATTTTGTGTGCAATTTTTTTAAATATTTAAACATCACATAGTGACAAAAAGAGACGAGCATTGGAAAAAAAAGTTGCTTATTTAAGATTTTCTTTATCTAAGTTTCGTTATTTCCCATGGTCTGTTCTTGGTGTTTATCCTTTTGAACCACATAGGCTTCTGCAAATAACCCGGCCGGAGGATCCTCCAACAAGTTACATAATTTCTTGCAATCAAGAGCTCTGCCTACCAGGCCTGCAGCTACGGAGTTTAAATGATGAATCAATGTTAAATAAATTACATCTCAATGCATCAGTTTTAAAAATAACTGTTTCAAATAAAACAAATTCATCGCAACTTTCCCAGATTATACTACCACGTTAAGAAATTGTCAAAATATCTCATTATTTATCTTGTGAAATATAAGTCTAAACTTAACATTTTTGAGAAATATAATAAATTTAAAAATGGGCAAGATTTATTTTCGTGCCAGTATTCGTTAAGTAATGTAATGTATTGTTTCAGAGGGTTATATTTAAAATTGATGCGCTGAAAAGGAATTTCTTTAACGTTGATTCGTCATTTAAATGTATGGCTGCAGGTGTGGCAGGCCGCGCTCATAAGTTGGCTTGCTAGAACTTGGGTGTGACGTGAGGGTAGGCCTGGCGTATGGGGAGAGAGAAGGGACACTGCGATAATTACAAACAGCACATGCAGCCTAAACAAAAACAAGAGAGAGAAATGGCGAGGTCAGTGGCAAGGTTTATAATATTAGATAATCAACTCTGGACAAAATGCATTAAGCACCCAGAAGAAATTGTGGTGAAACTTCTCGTGTTGAAAAATAATGTGAATTTATCCAATAACCAGAATATCGTATCACATGCACAACAGAGTTGGCGGTATAAGCAAACTGCTAGTCTCATGTCAGTAAGATATATCGTCCCCTCGTACATGCATACGTGCACCAGTTCTGTTCGGNGGAGAGAGAAGGGACACTGCGATAATTACAAACAGCACATGCAGCCTAAACAAAAACAAGAGAGAGAAATGGCGAGGTCAGTGGCAAGGTTTATAATATTAGATAATCAACTCTGGACAAAATGCATTAAGCATCCAGAACAAATTGTGGTGAAACTTCTCGTGTTGAAAAATAATGTGAATTTATCCAATAACCAGAATATCGTATCACATGCACAACAGAGTTGGCGGTGTAAGCAAACTGCTAGTCTCATGTCAGTAAGATATATCGTCCCCTCGTACATGCATACGTGCACCAGTTCTGTTCGGNTAAGCAAACTGCTAGTCTCATGTCAGTAAGATATATCGTCCCCTCGTACATGCATACGTGCACCAGTTCTGTTCGGAAGGGAGTCTTACAGCCGTTGTATTCCCTCCCGAGGCAAGCTGGCACACGTATTGTAACCAACCCTCGGTAGCCTGCAGATCAGCACCGGGTCGGAGTTGACGCCCAAGCTGATCCCATTTGTGTTTCGTCGGGGACAGATCGCTTGCTTTACTGTGCACGTGAATACCTCAGCATGACGGAGCAATCACATAGACGCATTTCCCCTGTGCGAACTAGCGTTGTCTTGTCAGGGTGCTGTCTCATGAGGCGTAATACGTGGCGATGTAGCATGTCACTGGCGTGGCATTGCGCCGTCAGGTTTCCCTGAATCACTATCAGAGGTGATCATGAGTCGTAACCTATGGCTCCTCACGTAATGCCGGGATGTGTCTCCGCAATAATGGCAGTGTGCCATCTCCCCTCAC
This sequence comes from Clitarchus hookeri, assembly GCA_002778355.1. NCBI lineage: Eukaryota > Metazoa > Arthropoda > Insecta > Phasmatodea > Phasmatidae > Clitarchus > Clitarchus hookeri. The sequence continues at coordinate 13,503 of NQII01012426.1, forward strand.
CATACAGTACTTTTATGCTCACCAAAATATTTATACTTAAATGCATATAAACTTCTAGTCGAACTACTCAATTCCAGTTATTATTGTTTATTTTAGTGATATACACACCATATTGAACAATTGGTCTATTGGTACTGAACGGTTGAAATATAATCAGAATCACGTTCTTGCTTTACATTTCTACGGAAAATATCAATAATGTGTAATGAAGAAAACATTACAGATAATTTTCACTGACTACATAATTTATGATAAAAACAACTCTTTTGTTTATTTTAATGATTGTATACAATTTATTGTTGCACAAATTTTATCAACAAATAAGTTTTAAGCAATTCAACTTCCTTGTAATGTTTTAGAAATAAACAAACATTAAGTCGTTGCTCTTATTGCACCTGACATTTTTCATCATTTTCACTGCTTGGGAGTAATTGCAAGCTAGATTGTGTTATTTTAGTTGTTATGTCTCCAAATGCTAAATTATGACTGATTATTGAAATATACATACATTATTGTGTGTGTTTATAAGATCTCCAACCCCGATAAGTTTGANTAAATTATGACTGATTATTGAAATATACATACATTATTGTGTGTGTTTATAAGATCTCCAACCCCGATAAGTTTGATAAATCCTAATACTGAATAAAACACCGACAGTTAATTGGTTTTCTTATCGATTCGTTTAGCATTAATAAAACAATTGAAATAAAAATAATACTATTTTTAATATTTAGTAAAAATTTTTGCAATCAGGGCCAATTTATATTTATAAGTAAATATAATTACTCTTGTTTTTTAGTATTAAAATTTCTTGATATNTTTGCAATCAGGGCCAATTTATATTTATAAGTAAATATAATTACTCTTGTTTTTTAGTATTAAAATTTCTTGATATAACAGTTGATAATAGTTATTTTCAAGGCCAAATACAACAGTTGTAATGCTTTGCAATCTTATTTTTACGAGGCAAAGAATCGTGTATGAGCGCGCACTTGTCTGGAGTCAAAAGGAAAATCATATTTGTGACCAGTTTCATTTGTGATTACCAACCCTTCTTTACACATCATAAAGCGAAAAGAGTACCTTGTTTCTTAACCTTTCCAGAAATGTAATTTTTTTTGTTGCGTTTCAATGTTTGAATTATATCAGTGGTGTATCTAGTTAGAGACTGCTCAGAGTAAAGTGAGCACTTCTATACATATTATAAAACTCAACGTCTCTCTGTCTGTCTGTTAGTGCGTTTATCACTCGAGAACCACTTATCCAATTTACGTGTTTTTTTTAAATTCATAGCTATGTTCTCTGGCCAGGTTTTAGTTTATATTTTGTTACGTAAAGTAACATAAGGAATAAGCAGTGACGATAATAGTGAATCAAGTCGGAAAAAAGTTTGCCACCAGCGCGCTCTCTTGCAATACGCTGTCTAAACGAATTCCCGCCCATACTTTAAGAGATATAAAAAGTTTTGTGAAAAGCAATTTTTCGCGAGTCGGTTGACCGTATGCGGACGTGGAGAGCTATGGCGGCGGAGGCTGGTAACGGGAGGGTTTGTTGTGTTGGTGTAGGGGGAGGGGAGTGTAACACGGGTCGCGTGCGCTCGGCCGGCACTCAGTCGGCTCGCGTCGTTAGTAACAAACTAATCACGTTCGAGCATGTACGTGTATTTATTGCAAGTCCACTGCAAATTTTTATTTCAATTATTTATTTAAAAAAACCTAAACAATAATTCTGTAGTCCACAGCTAGTTTTAAATAAATCTTTGAAAAAATATCACTACCCATACACACTGGTATGCAGACTCCCATTTAAGTTGGCAGCACATAAAGAAAAGTAGTTCAAAGTCTTGACGTTGCGCTATGAGTGTAATTTATTTAAATTTATGACAAATAAAATTTATATTTTTCTAATTTGTACACACATTATAGTATGAACTGGCATATTATCAACACGTTCAGGTTAACAAAAATTTTACGTTTCCTCTTTACTGACTCATTAATAAAGTTACTAGGTTCATGGCTATGCAAGTTTTACACGTGGCGGAAAGATAAAATAAGAGAGAAGTAGATTTTAGGCAAAGCTTTCAAAAGGGCTCAATTTATTGTGAAGAGTGTATACATTAGTTTCGTCTGTGGTACGCAACAACATTATATTTGTGAGCCCCAGAATGCATCCAGATTCCGAGCTACATTTTCCACCCCCTATCCTTTTTCAACATTATTTTCAAATGTTCCCAACCTATAAAGAACAATATGCTGAAAAAAAAGTATAACCAATGGTGGCAGAAGTTCACTCATTAATAACAGGTAGAGCTTTAAAAAAGATACAAATGATGCTGGCTTGAAAACACAAAGTTTTATAAATGAACTTGAGAGATTTTACATTCTCTGATTATGAGTTAGATGTAGTACTATGTGTATTCAACTGTGAGTAAGCGCCCACTCACCGGTAAACCACCCTTGTACTTTACTGACCCTGAACAGATCCGCTCATATCGAAANCTGTGAGTAAGCGCCCACTCACCGGTAAACCACCCTTGTACTTTACTGACCCTGAACAGATCCGCTCATATCGAAAGTTCCGCCGTCTAAGCAAAACATAAGTGGGATCTGCAGATAGTCTGAAATATTATCTAGCTTTACAGTCAAAAGCAGCTCATAGGTACTTCAGAAGTTGAAAAAGATAATTAACGTGAAGCATAATAAAAAATACACACAGGTGATAAGAAAAACACAGCTGTTAATTTAAGAGCGTAACGAAAAAAACTGTACCACTCTTGTCAATCTTACGTATCACAGATTTTATATCACTATTCGAAGAAAGTTTTGCCACTTTAGACGTACGGTAACATGAAGAGGAAATAATTTAAAGTCGATATAAAGCAATATTATTTGGTGCTATAAATTTTTTATTTACTTGACTATTTATTTATACTTACTTTACCAAATCTTGAAAGTCCTCCAAGGTGAGGGATGTGTCCAGCCTCGTCCATTATGGAGCAGTCTGCCCTGACAAAAACAACAATTACTTATTATTTAAAACTGGGTTACATGCAAATTTCATAAGAATACAACAAATAATTTTTACAAGTTTGAACACACACACTAGTTCAGTACTGCAAATCTTGAATTAAACTAATACAGTTCGCTAAGTGGCTGCACTGATTATTTCTCGTCAAGCCCGTCAAGCCTTGCTGATACACTTCCAACAGGTGAGCAGCCATTCATCCTGAACATTTTACCGCATATTTAAACTCTATTTAATTAACCTATTTGATTCCCGAGGTTGGCCCGAAAGAGACAGCTTACTGTGGTATGGAAAAGTATACTGCGCTTGGGGCCGCGGTGGATGAGCGGTTAGCCTGCTCGCTTTCCACCAAGGTGAGCCGGGTTCAATTCCTGACCGGGTCACTTCCGGATTTTTGCAAGTGGGAATTGTGTCGGATGATGCCGCTGGTCGGCGGGTTTTCTCGGGGATCTCCCGTTTCCCCCACCCTTGCATTCCGGCGCTGCTCCCACCTCATTTCACCCTCATTGACTCTCAAGACTTCGTTGTTAAGAGCAGCCCTCAACTTTCCTCCGCTTGAGCCAACGTTATTCCTACCTTTTAAGGTTTCCTCAAGCAAGGAGATTCCCCCGTAAATGTAATGTCGTATGTCCTACAGCATTTCAGATTTTAACTTAATTATTCACAACAGCTCTTACTGCACTGATTATCTTCTAGTAGTCCAAATGACCAGCACGACCTGATATGTTCACATGAATTAATATTTTGTACAAACTACGCTATGAGGTTATTCTGAAGGCAGAACCTAGATCAATCAGAGCACTCTTACATAAACTAAATATAATTAATACCAACCATGAAACATGCAAGAAAGATGTATCTAAGGTAAAATAGTTAAGTCCCAGGTAGAAAGATATTTTATTTAGCAATATGGTGCTAATTGTTTGGCGTGAAAACTTTTTGCAGCCATTTTATCATTGATTTGTGTATTCGATTTTGCACTAAAATATTTACTTGCCAATTAGCTTCACAAGATTATAAATCCAGAATTTTCAGTTTGAAGTATTATATAAGAANACTAAAATATTTACTTGCCAATTAGCTTCACAAGATTATAAATCCAGAATTTTCAGTTTGAAGTATTATATAAGAATACGTTCACAGAGAATGTAACCGAGTAAAAAGAAGCGATTTGAGACAAAATACTTTTCTTATAGTTTCTATGAAGTCATATTAATATCTCCAAATTTTCAAGTACACCATTCCTTTCATTAGGGACATACGATCATACCCAACACGGAGAGTGTGCAACATTTTTATGAAAATGATAATTTGGTTAAACCTTGAAAGTGCTTAAATTTAATTTTTTTAAAACCTTAATTTCTATAAAATTTACAACACATAATTTAATTCCATGAGCTGATTATCCACCAATAACTAGTTAAACGAAACACACATCATGCAATGCACAGTTTATCAATGGTGCATAAATATTTCGAAAATCCACCATCAGTGTAAATTGACTCAACATTGTGTTACAACATGGAACGTTGATAGTCTAGCTTCAAACAGACTTCTCTCTGCACGACCAACAACACCCACCATGCAATAGCGCGCACCCCATTTTTGTTCACTCTCGCATGCAGTGTGTCACTGACTGAAACGTTTAGCTTCGGTGCGAAATTTTAGCCGATCTTAGTGACTCTTCGTAGAACCACAGTGTGAGTAGTATGTAGTTTTTTACAGCTGAAAATAACAGTGTAGAAATATTAATCCAGGTACAGTCAGTCTGATTTTAGAAGATAAGCTTACCGTGTTACATTACGATATAGGCTATGCACGGTAAAGTGAACACTTATGAGAGCCCTCTGATTTGAAATAATAGTCAATAAATATATTTTATTTTAGCCGTGAACGTTAACTACCGAGTACGATGGAATATATACACTGTGTTTATTACTAAATTGAAAATATTTATTCAAAAAGGTGGTTAAAGGATAACATATTGCTGATGGAAAAAAGTAACTAGTACCTTAAAAGTGCTCACTTTACCGTGAACAGCCTATAGTCTAAGTGTTTTTATGAAGACGGTGGAATTTTTGATAATTTGTTATAATCGGCACTGAATTCGTTACCTGAATAATAAATAAGGGAACATGACCAGCATGCAATAACTATCTCATGCCATTAATTAGTTACTTTATATTCGAATAGTACTGCCTCGGACACACGCTCATAGAACGCGTTTGTTTTAGAGGTCTGCTGCTATCGCCTACCATAGATTTATATCTCTACGAATGTACCGTAAGAGTTTGAAATCATTTTAAGAGGGCGTGGGACGTTAATTACCTCCAAATACTTCCATTGAAATTCATAAGATTTTTGGAAGTCAGGATTGAAAAACCATGAAACTAAAAAACTTATCTATAATTTGCTCAATTATAGATAAATGACTTTTGCCAATTTTGAGAGCAAAACGTTTCCTATACTAGTGCATTTATTTTGCACAATATCTTGCGCCGCAAGGAAAAAAAAAANAATTTTGAGAGCAAAACGTTTCCTATACTAGTGCATTTATTTTGCACAATATCTTGCGCCGCAAGGAAAAAAAAACATTTTTACGGCGTTTCAAAAATCTCGACAGAAATACATCACCCTGGTAAGATGTTTGTTCACTTCCNAAAAAAAAACATTTTTACGGCGTTTCAAAAATCTCGACAGAAATACATCACCCTGGTAAGATGTTTGTTCACTTCCACGAACTTGTAAAATACGATATACGCCACTGGCGTCAGTAATTCATGGGACTGGGAGAAGACTGGTACTGACTTGTTAACGGCAAACTGGGTACTTTTGAAAGAGTTTCTTAAGATCTACTTGTATACACATTGTGTATTCTTCCGCCATATGTAAAATTTACATTGCCACAGGCCTGATCTCTTTATTCATGGGTCGAAACTGTGAATTTACAAGAAAATTACATATTTTGCAAATGCTATAATTCTTATTTACATTTTTATAAAACAGAAAGAAAAATAAATAATTTTGTTATTCACGAATATTCACCTAACATTTAAATTCAACGTGTGATATGGAATTACTTCCCCTCCGTTGTTACCAACCTTACTGGATGCATGCCACTANTAACATTTAAATTCAACGTGTGATATGGAATTACTTCCCCTCCGTTGTTACCAACCTTACTGGATGCATGCCACTATCTGTACCCGTTAAATATATGCACGTAGGGACAGATACATTTCTAAAAGTTAGATCTCAAAAGTCCTCAATCAACCATGAACAGCCTGCAGTACAGGTTGACGAGGTGCGGAGAGGGGGTAAGTACTGCGGCTGGCATGCGCCTGCTTGTGACNTAACATTTAAATTCAACGTGTGATATGGAATTACTTCCCCTCCGTTGTTACCAACCTTACTGGATGCATGCCACTGTCTGTGCCCGTTAAATATATGCACGTAGGGACAGATACATTTCTAAAAGTTAGATCTCAAAAGTCCTCAATCAACCGTGAACAGCCTGCAGTACAGGTTGACGAGGTGCGGAGAGGGGGTAAGTACTGCGGCTGGCATGCGCCTGCCTGTGACNTGAACAGCCTGCAGTACAGGTTGACGAGGTGCGGAGAGGGGGTAAGTACTGCGGCTGGCATGCGCCTGCCTGTGACAGATCACGCCCAGTGGCAGCGTAAAACCTGCTAGAACCACTGGCGTCGTCAGAGTTTGCCAATTTTCTGATAACGGGTGGTCCCACTCCAAGGACCCACGTGCTAACAAGCTTTATTTAACGTGAAATGTGGCCAAGTGTAGCACGGATGTACCTGCGATGTTTGCTTAAAGAAAGCTGGAGCCCGTCTTCCTCTAGTACAACGACACTGGCAAATAAGACAAAGAGGGTCTCACTTAACAGTGTGTTTTGGGACTATAAGTCACAGAGAAGAACATTAGTGCATTTTGACACTTTCCTAATGGGTGACACATTCCTCACTTGGACAACTCGGTGGCAACGCCTATCTCTAGAATGTCGGAGACTATCTCCCTTGCTGAGAATGAATCGATGCCAAATTAAGTCATCTAAGGGTGCACGTAAGAGTTTTATCATCTAGAAAAGGATTAACAGAGTTGATAATACTCCCCTTTACCACTCTGAAGAAAGTTATGGAGAGCGTTGTAGATGGCTTTGCTTAGCGAGTATTCCGAATGATTCAACGACCCAAAACACCTACTGACAGCATGAATACAGCGAACTATATGCCCTAAGGAACTTTAGAAAATTTNTGATTCAACGACCCAAAACACCTACTGACAGCATGAATACAGCGAACTATATGCCCTAAGGAACTTTAGAAAATTATAAAAATATATTTGAATGAGTACTTTGATGTATGTAATCCAACTAGGCGATTGGGTGAAGGTAGGAGGACTTTATGGGAGGCTAATACAATTGGCATCTAATCTTCAATAAATTGATTACAATTCTTTGTACATATCGATAATGAATTATAAACTAATTAAGGTGATAGGATACTGAGTAGTGTTTATTGAGAAAATCATTCATTTGCTTTTCACTCAAGACTGTAATTTAGTAATTAATAGGTCTTGATTTTGGCTAGCATGTGCCATGAATGTTATCAAGGAGAATAATTGCTGACATAAAGGCACTGCTTGCTTTAACTAAAGGATATTGTTTTACAATAATAAGTGTAATTAAGATTGTTGTATAGTCAAAATTAGTAGTGTAAATAATGTTCCAAAAGAAAATATAAAAATTAGTATAAATGAAAGCCAACCCTGGAGCTGCGTCTTTACAACCGGTCCTTAGGGCATTCCCAACAGCACTCACTGGGCAGGCAGTATTATGGCAGACCATTGAGTACCTGGCTCAAATATTGCTCGATATTTGTTCCGAGGATTCTCACGACATTATAGCTTTCAGATTTTCCGTCGATGCCACTGTCAAGATAGATGTTCAGCAATCAACGCACACAACTGCACTGTGTATCATGCAGACTGACCTAGTTCGAGCACTGGGGGTGGATTCGGCGATACGTATGCCAATCCCCATGATATACAGCGACAATAAGCCAGACTGACGAAGGGAGAAGCTTTGACGACACCTTGAATAACAGAGGCTGTCATAAACCGTATCGCCAATAATGTTGTGTGCAACAAAACACTTTCTGCAACCACCTAGGTGTTAGAATGCTGGAGGTATGGAAAACCTTGCATCTGAAAGCCCACTGCCCTAGTCGACAACAGCAGCCATAACCATAGGGAGGCATTGATTGGAAGACAGGTAAGAATACTAAACCATCCGGAAACTTGTAAACAATAGATTTCAGAGGCGAAGTAGGCAGTGGAGGAAATACTCTACTGTACTTACAAGTATCTTCNTGATATACAGCGACAATAAGCCAGACTGACGAAGGGAGAAGCTTTGACGACACCTTGAATAACAGAGGCTGTCATCAACCGTATCGCCAATAATGCTGTGTGCAACAAAACACTTTCTGCAACCACCTAGGTGTTAGAATGCTGGAGGTATGGAAAACCTTGCATCTGAAAGCCCACTGCCCTAGTCGACAACAGCAGCCATAACCATAGGGAGGCATTGATTGGAAGACAGGTAAGAATACTAAACCATCCCGAAACTTGTAAACAATAGATTTCAGAGGCGAAGTAGGCAGTGGAGGAAATACTCTACTGTACTTACAAGTATCTTCNGAAACTTGTAAACAATAGATTTCAGAGGCGAAGTAGGCAGTGGAGGAAATACTCTACTGTACTTACAAGTATCTTCACTGATACAGTAACTGGAGGGACCAAGTCAATGGGAAGTAAGAGGAAGGAGCATTTAAACTTGGTAAACTTAGCTTTGATTGTAAAATTTTCAGAGCAGATATAAAGGATGAATATCTCTTGGGTTTGGATGTATTATGAACAATGAGATGCTTTATTTACATTAGTGTGGGAGTGCTGCACGTAGGCAATATAAAGTTGGTAGTTATCTCCTCCATTCAACTGCTCAGTAGTATGTTGTGATATACATATTGGTGTTAATAACCAGAGGTATCATCGCAGTTCGATTTCAAGAAAACATTGTTAGGCAATAGTACTAATCGGCAAAGGTAGAACCCTTAAAGACAGTGTACTTTTAATGAAAGTATTGGTATGTCCGAAATCATAAACTTCGCCTGTTATAATGATTAACATCTCTGGCAGTACAGTTTGATATGAGTTGGGGAGAAAGAGGGACTCACAATTACTTCCAAATGCTTCCCAGGACATAGTTACAGACAATAGTGAAAGTTATCTAACAAAAACATCGGCGGAACAATCATAAATCAAAAGAGGAAACCTCAAATGGCGAAAAGAAAAAGAAGTAGCTGAAATACTGAAGAAGAATCAACCTCATTTCTACTGTGGACCAAATGATCTTGATAAGAGCAAAGTTGCATACCAGCGAATACATACAGGCGATGATAAACCAATCAAACAGCCTCAAATGTGGCGGATACTCTCCTCATACGAGAACATCTAAGAAATTCTGAAGGGGATGGAGGTTTTAGATGTGATTGAAACTTCATTTAGTACTTGCTCTCCATTTTGATATTTGAAAATAGATATGACTGCGAGATTTTGAGAATCCTGCCACTGCCTTAATAATATGGAAAATACTCTTTTACACGTCCTATAATACACGACATTCCATATCATGAGAAGGGCACAATGATTTTCGACTTGTATGTAGAGATTTAATAAGGCAATTTAATGTGATCATGGAGGCTCGAGAGAAGGCAGCTTTTTTTTTATACAAGGGAAGGGACCAAAGTATTTCAAGTTATACTTATGGGAGATGTATTACCTGTATTACCTTCGAATGCTTAACTAAAATTTACTCTTAGATTCCTGTCAGCGTTACTTAGTCTGCAGTTATTGCAGGGAAAACATTAGAAAATACTAAACTCTATTAAAAGNTTAGATTCCTGTCAGCGTTACTTAGTCTGCAGTTATTGCAGGGAAAACATTAGAAAATACTAAACTCTATTAAAAGGAAAAGTTATTGTAATGGGAGGCAAAAGCGCCTAATGAAATAAAAACTGGTCCTGAAAAGTCAAAGACAATAAGGGATTAGAAAAATGCAAGAGTGCATTTCTTGGTCCTGTGATTATTATCATCACTTCTTTGTAAATGCGTTTACTATTATTTACAAAC
>NQII01012427.1:0-21228 GCA_002778355.1 Clitarchus hookeri
TGCATATTGCGTCATATATCACCGCCTCCACCGCACTCGGGCGAGAGCTCCGTTGGTACTCATGGCGTGTAATTCGCAGAATTAATCCCATAACTTAAAGAGATCATTCGACTACTTTCTCGCCGTAGCGCCTTTTTTCAGTAATGGTAGCCTGTTCGCCTATGTACGAATTTTACTACCGAGTGTAATAACACGTTGCCCTTTACTTCATGTCCAAATAACAGAGTTGAAGTAAGTACAGACTAAACAATTAAGGTTTGGCGTTCGAAAGATTCGTTTTTTTATATAGTTCGCAATTTGTTGGGCACTATCAAAAATATGAGCGATGGAATTACATTTTCGATTCATTTTGTACTTTGTATATAAAACACATTTTCTGCTAAGTATTTTCTATTTTAATCAAAATAGTNTTTGTACTTTGTATATAAAACACATTTTCTGCTAAGTATTTTCTATTTTAATCAAAATAGTTTATTGCAGTATTTGTCATTTTACAAAATACTTTTTACTTGCAAAATACATTTTTAGGTTGCACAAATATTGTAAGCCACCTTTATTAGTGCCCTTTGTAGGACTTCATAAAATCTACAGAATAAATTTTCTCTATATTCAACTCTAAATCATGTTATCCTCGTCTAACAGGGTGGAATATAATGTATCAGGACAAGTGGAAATATTAAACAATAACCACTGGTACGGAAGATTTTTCTTGGATATAATACAAGTTTATCGTTAAGTGGGCGTGTAGAAAAACTTTTCTCGTTTGAAGGGAAGGATTATACACTATTGTTTGTGAAAATTGCAAATCCCAGAAAGAATGCCCGAAAGAATCCAAACTCAGAGAATGAGTAGAATAATGTGCCAACAATAAGCAATTACGATTGCAGAGAGATGGCGTACACGCAGGCCCAGCAGAGCCCACTCTTGTGTGACTGGAAAGGTCAGTGTTACGCCAAGCTCGGTCAGTGAAGAACCGTCAAACATAGAAAAAGCAAGTGCCAGAATGCCTCGTCGACGTCAAAGGGCGCCATATCAGCATTTGAGTGAGTTCGAAAGGGGCATAATGATCGGTCTCCGGGAAACGGGTTTATAATAACGTGACATTTCGGCTCGCACAGGACATGCTGTTACGACAGTGATGCGTGTGTGGAACTAGCGGATTGTAGAGGGTTGTACGGAGCGACGAGCAGGTACTGCACCAGCAATGTGACCACAGCACGGGATGACTGCCATCTTGTCCGTATGGCCGTAACAGATCATGCAGTCTTGTCCACAGTGTTGGCTCGACAATAAAGAACTGCAACGGGCGTGGACCTGTCTGCGTCGACGGTTAGACGCCGCCTGCTGCGGTCTTGACTGTTGGCAAGCATGCATTGCGTCGGCTTCCATTGTCCAGAAACCGCAAACGCCTCAGACTTCAATCGGCACACGAAAACCATCGTTGGCGTGCTGTGTGACAAAATGTAGTGTTTTAGGACGAGTCCCACTTAAACCTGCCCTACATTGATGGGCGCATACGTGTTAGACGCTACTATAGTGACCGCAATCTTGCAGCCGGCCCCCTCCTCCAGGCAACTACACATACCATATTTCAGTAGGACAATGCCCGGCTCATGTGTCGAGGAATGATCAAGCCTTCTTCAATGAACGACGGGCACCACTGATTCCCTGGCTTGCAGTTTGCCTGACATGTCACCCATATCGAGCATGTCTGGACTATGGTTGGTCGGTGACTTGCTCGTCACCGACCTCCGGCAACCACTATTGATGCTTTGTAGACTCGCATACAAACCGCGTGGATAGAGATTCCCCAGGAACATATCCAGGTCCTCTTTGATTCCATACCACGACGTTTAGGGGCTTTGATTGCAGCACGCCACTCTGAATACTCAAGGACAGAGATCACGTGCACTTTTCTGTAATTCTAATCAATTGTTTATTGCCATATACCTAATCTATGGTATCAAGTTTATTTTAATAACGTGTATCTTTCTTGGTGTTGCATTTTTCACAAAAGTTAGTGCATATTGTCCCAAGCGACACAGAAATATCTAACATATTTGTAAAACTATACATATAGGAAACTGTTTATGACATCTTATGATATTTTTCACATTTCATAAGCTGAAATAAACCAAAAAACGTAAAATTTTATTCCATGACATTACATTAAGGATTAGTGGGACCAGTAGCCATGGCCAGGAATTGTACTCGTGCATTAAGATAAATAACATTTATTAAAGTATTTAACTTCACATTATTTGCATGTTGAAAAACTTTAGCGTGGCATACGCGCATTACAATTATGTCCGCCTTTGTTTGCATCAAGAACTGGGACTCTTGATTGTGCGGGAGCATAAGAGAACTTGTTCGTGGAACACCGCCTCGATGTGACGTGACGGGCGCGACCTGTTCGCTCTGCCGGTGATGGAAGACTGAACAGTAAAATGTGGCTGTTCCGCCGAGTGTGCGAGCCCCTTGTGACTCTTACAGCGACTACATGTGCCCCTCTTCTTTCTGCGACGATCTCCAAAGTGATGCTGCGTGCTAGCAGGGAGTACCCAGGGCGTATCTATACAGGTGCGCGGTGTCCTGAGCTGCACTTCTCCGTGGGACTCCCTACTTGTCCTGATGTTTGTTCGTCGCCACTCTGCGCGCCACGAGCCAACGTGTGCACAGTCTTTGTGGTCATTTTACAGCCGTTTAAGACTGATACTTGGTCATACATCCGCGTGTTGCTTGCTCATTTCAGCTGCTTTTATTGAATTTCTGTATGAGTATATTTCAGCCATTCGTAGGAAGATCGTTGTACGGTAGTTGGCATCGTGGTGGAACATCCTTGTAAACTTAATTTTTAGGTTTTAATATTCCATTTACCTTATTCGTGTTTGGTTTTTCCTAGTTTGGTGCCGCCTCGGAACAACGCCATTACGTTTTCTGTCCATCAGTATTTGTGAACTAGATAGTTCGGTTGTTGGTGAAGTTTGTTGCATTTTTATTAGTTCGCCCAAATTATGTCTGCTGCCTGGACTCTTGCTGCTGGTTATTTTTGCGTGGCGATACAAGGTCCCCTGCGCATTTTCATGTTGCATACATATAATTGTGGGAAATTTACACTTTTTGACTAGGAGCACATCATAGTTTTCCTTGTGATTTAAAGAACCACTAGAGAGTTATTTTCATATACATATACTACGCATGTTGCGTTCATTTAAGTCTTGTGAGCATTTTTGTACCTATGCAAATTTTTGTCTTGTTAATTGCATATGTTGGGGCGCTTATTCGCGCAGTTTCATTTGTACTACACGCTTGTTAGTAAATAGCTTATACATCGATTTCATGTTTCATTCATGTTTTGTTGAGAACCTGTACTCTCCGTCCCCCTATTCAAACATTTACCACGTTGTGTTTGCACACACAATTAAAAAAATATATTGTATATACCTAAACCCACACACATCTCCTTCAGTACCAAAAGAATTACCGAAATATTATCATCTCCTTAAAAATATTATAGTTACTGTTATAGCAGCCATGGGTTCGACTCTTTGAAGTACTTTGAAACTTCTAGACAAACAGGAAAAACGTATGAGCTAGATGCATGAAAGAAAAATGTTGAAAAATTGCAGCTTGTAGCCCACCCTCGGTGGTAAGATACTAACAATTCAGACCTCAACGTCCGTTCTCTCCCCACTGGCCCTTAACACCACATACACCATTTAAACTTCCCACAAATCTCCGCTGGCGCGGTCGTTGCGGTGCATCCCGACGACTGAATTATTTTTGAATTCCGGGTGTAAAATGGATGTGTGTATATGTGCACCACTTGATAAGAAATATTTGGTTAGTTGGAACTGTAACTATCTTTCGTTACAAAGAAGTTATTTTAAATAGAAAATTTTAAATATTTGTGGTTTCCAACGCTGCGGTATCCATTCTTAACAACAAAAAATTCCTTATTTTATGTTGGTAATAAATATTGTTCCTGTTATACACGTTACTTTATTTCGGATAAAAATATTTAGATCACATAGGTTTTACATCATAGCATGTCAAAATAAAATTTTTATTGTTGGTTCCAAAGATTTCAAATAAATATAAATAGACCTTAATGCGAAAAAATATTTTATTTTGTCTCCTCGTAGACAGTTTTAGATGCATCCAAACAAATGTCGTATTCATAAGTCATGTTGGAAAACATTTTTCGGTAAAATCGGTTCAAATTATTGAAAATTACGTTCTTAATAATGATAGAATCGGGCAAAAAAATAAGTCGATGTTCACTCTTGTTTTCAGATCACGTACAAGAATATTTTTCGAGCAAATCGTGCATTACTTTTCATCTGTACGTTAATTAAAACAAAGAAAGAGCGCTTACTGAAGAAAGAAAACGACGCCGTGATATTATTATGTAAGTAAACTGTTAAATGGAAACGTTCGAAAATCAAGCAAAGTTTCTTATTCCAAGCAGCCTGTACTCTGCCGGCACACTTAAGTGTCAAAGTTGCTCTTTGTGCCTACCGATTTATTTTGATCAACTAACAATGCAAAAATCCTTTTGAGCCTCTCCCTAGTGTAACATATAAAATGGGAAACAAATAGAAACTAAATCAAACGAACAACCAACCATAACATTAGAATTTAAAAGTAACGGCGAGATATAAAAACAAGGTTTTCCCCCATTATTGAAGACATGCCTGCTGGTAATTGTAACAAAATAGGGAATTTTAGAAAATGGTTTGGAAAGGTGGCAACTATTATCTCCAGTAAAAGATGAGATAATAAATATCAGTTAAGGTGTGTTGACTTATTAATTCAAGGCCGTAATAAACTTCCCCTGTGTAAAATACACGGCCGACTGTTTTGTTTCATAAGAGCCCGCGTCACCCGCCATATTGAAATTTTGATTTATTTATTCCTAATTCATTTTTAAGAGGATTTATTGTTGAAAAATGCGACAATACTAGCATAGCTATTTGCCTTACACATAATAACGGACATAAGATAATAACTACGAACGTATATTTATACAACGATTAACTTACAACTAAATTTTTATATATCAATTCATTCTCACTTTTTAATGGCAACAAGGGAACACATATTAACCACCAGGTACAAAAATATGCACTGCGCTATGAAATGTAATGCTTCTATAATGATACATTTTCAGTAATAACCCTGACTCATCTGTTATTACACTTATACGAATAATTTATGTTAAAGGGGTGATACGGTCTCTTAAAGCTAGAGTATTTACTTCATTCCTCTGCTTCTGGAAACCGGGATAACAAAAATATATAAATATAGTTTACTTTCTCGATGTGCATAACTAATAATAGTCTCGCCGCCGATGGACTGGGTTTGCTGCACATTAGTGGTGTTTCGATAACAAATATTGTGACCTCCATGCAAATTGCTTTCCATTCCGCGAAAAGAAAATCTGCTCATTAAGGAATGAGTAATGAACTTTAAAGGGATCCCGCATACGAATTTACACTGTTTCATGCTGTTGTGTAAATTTATGTACGAATTTCAGACACTGTCGAATTTAAAATCAATTTTATTAAAAATTTGGTTTTTTTTTTTTTTTTTTGCATTTAGATGGCAGACTTTATTTGCTAGTGTGTTCCTCTCACAAGTAAAACAATCCGAAATACAAATATTGAAAATGTACTACTTGAAGACTATACGGTAAGACATATTTTCATATGAAGTTTTATGTTTTGAAGTCTAGTACTCGCAAGTTAGTTACCTTACACGTCGTGTGTAATTTATGACTGACATACTTATAAGTTTTAAAATTAATTCATTTATTTACATTTTAAAGCAAATTTCCGGTTTTTCGTTTTTCTTCCAATTTTCATCATATTTGATTTAATACGTTGCCTTTTATACTTAGATTATTTAATTTTAGTATCTCACCTGGTTTTTATACGTTTATCAATTGAAATATGATCCACAATGATACACTGCATAGAATGATTAAATGCTGCAGTCTAAATGTATAAAATTTATTATACGCGAAATTACTAGTGATATAATTTTTAATTAATATTTATTTGCGAGATTTTCTTAGCCAGCAAAAATTAATACTCCCATTCACCATAGAATAATATTGTCCTATAATTCAACAATTCAACAACGACCATGTAAGTGTGACCTATATGCGTGCTATTTGTGACTTCACACACAAGGAAGGATTTCTGGTCTCTGCAAGTAAGTGGTATTTTTCACTCCTGGCAGGGCACATATCTCTGAATCGTGAAAATAAAATTGTTGTATAATTACAAAATCTGGAATTCCAGTCCATAAAGTAGGCTGTCACGTTCTCATAAGGGCATACGGCCGCTTGATAGTTTAAAGGAGCTTCACCCACTTAAGAGAGTGGCGTTTCTTTTGAGTGCACATGCGAGTGATGAGCCAGACAACAAAAGTCCAGCGAATAACGAAGTTGGTTTTCGAGTGTGCATGTAACGCATATATCTGCAGAACTGACTAAGAAATAGGCCCAAGGAAATTGTTTTGAATGTTTCCCTGCGGACTTTGACTTCAACTTTGAATTCGGTAGGCAAGTGGGTTGAGGCCAGCGGCGATGTAAATACAGACTATTGAAATACAAACCATTTTTTTTAAATCCTTTATTTATCAAGCCCAAATGCAGAGAATAATCAAAATGCAATGACTAAAAGCTAAATGAACGCAATTTATTTAACTGTTCATGTTTTTAGCAAGTCTCCTTCCTTAAACTTCCATAAATCGCTCTTTTACAAAGAATTTGAATATACAAGTTAAATGTAAAAAAAAAAAAAAAGAAATATAAAAAACTTTTAAAATAACTCATTTAAAACATACTTATTTTTGATAACAATATCGCTTTCAAAATTACAGATTTTCAAAATAATTATGAAATATTTGTAAAAAAAAAAAAAACATTGGAACAACCGGTTAATATAATTAGCATACTCCATTATTATGAACGGTGTCTTAAGAATACACAGAATACATGTCTTATTATTTGTAAATCCAGTTTTAAAAAAATATTAATTTTTTGAAGAAAAAAAACGTGCATATGAGGTAAGTAGTTAGAAATAGAGCATTCGAACATAGGTTCATGAGAGGGAGGAAGGGAGGAGGAATGCAAGAGCAGGGAAAATGCATTTGCAGGAGGTTTTTCCCCAAATTGCCCCATTTTCCCCTCAAAATGGCGCATATACCCTACGAAATGCCACTTTTCCCCCCAAAAAAAGTCCCTTTTTTCCCCCGAAATTTCCTTAATTTCCCTCCAAATATTATTTTTTCAAAATAATTTCAATGATCCCAGTGGGATTTAATTTATTTTATGTGTTCTGTAAAACATATATTCAGCTAACGACCCTCTACCGCCAAACTCTGTTTTACATCTCTCATGTCGACGTGCATTGCTACTATTACTAAATATTTTATCGCATTTGCGACAATGTTTCCTGCGCATTGGTGAAGGATTGTGTTCATTGTTCACATGAAGGTCAGACGTTTGTGATAAAGGCGTACCAATACTTTCTACAGCAGACAACTGATCGTCACAATTTTGTAACATTGACAATGCGCTGTGTTGCTTAGAATGTAGAGAAACAACGTCTTTGCACTTTTTCATATGTATGTTTAAACTGTCTATACGAGTGAACATACCTTGGCATATATCGCATCGAAAGCCTGTACGATATGAATTCAGCTTGCATTTTTGTTTTAAATGTTTCTTCGCATTGCAGGCATACGCAAATGTACTGTTACAGTAGTGGCACGGTTGTCTAGGAGATGTGCCTGTTCCAGACATAGTTTTCTTAGTAGGGTACGTTGTCATTAATGATGTTGATGGTGCGGATTTTTCTTCTGCAGATATCTTCCCATTAAAAACTTGCTCTATTCTCAGCAAATACTGATCGACCTGTGTAGGAAGAAGAGCTTTGCATGTTGCGCTATGCCTTTTTAAGCTATCGAGTCTTCGAAATAATGATTTGCATTTTTTACATGATAAGATAATACATTTCATATTTTTTTGGCAACCAGTCTCGTGTCGACGAGCATGACCGCTTTGAGAAAAAAGTCTTCTTACAGTAATTACATAAATTACTTTCTCTATTATTTCCCATCATAGAAAAAACAGCTCTGTTCACTCTTCGAAGTCCGAATAGTCACTGAGTCGGCCATCCTATCCTATTCTAATATATATATATTTATACATAATTTTTTTTTAATTTTTTTAAATTTTTCGTTGCATTTATAAAGAAAAAAAATTTAATTTTGGGTTTATAAATTTTTTGTGTTTTTAGTATTATATAATACATTATTTTACGGGATTTTAAAACTGTGGCACTGCCATTTATTGTCGTAATTGGCGTTTAATTGTACCTGTTGTATCATTTCGTCGCATTTAAAATTAACATTTTCCTAGACATGAGGATTATTCATAGGGCCACAAAGTGAAGCCAAAGTTATTAGTTATTAGGGGTGCATGGAACAGGACAAGGGTAGGGGGAAAGTTTACATTGGTACATTGAACATCCCCCCTTAAATTTGGTTTATGGGGGTACAGCATGGCATTTTTACATCCCCAAATTTATTTTAGTGTCACGCTCTTTCATGTAGGCTGTTCAGGGTAAACTGAGCACTTTTGAAATAAACATTTTAAAAATGTTACAGCCTCTTCTTGCATGTATTTTAACTCGTACACTGACTGGCATGCGCATAGTAAAGTTGGTAACGCTGGAGGGGAAGTAATCTTAACATTGAAATGGAAGTTGTCAGGTAAACATTTTAGGAATTGAAATTATTTTCTATTGCTTTTTTAGGCACATAAGAGTAATAAATAGCAAAGTTGTAAAATATTAACTTATCTAATAATAACACAATTTCACTTGATCGACGCATGAGTAAAGTGATGGGGCCCATAGCAATGTTAATTTTACATATGGCGGAAATATACACAATGTGCATAGAAGTAGCAAGGCTTTCAAAAGTGCCCAGTTTACCGTGATCAGCCTATACCTTAATAAATTGTGCAGCAACAAGTTTAATTCCAGAAAATTTACACTACCTGCTTCAGTAATAGTTCAGCATAGTTAGAAATATTTTTATGTCTTTATTCCGTCAAAAGAAACACTTGAAAGTCACAGATCCACAGCAGATTTCGTGTGACGACACTCACAGACTGTGGCGAAAATACGTTTCCATTAAATATTCACTGCCACATTTTCCAAATCGGGAAAAGTGTGTATTAAACGGATAGTTGGTGTGCCCTTAATCAAATATTCCTAAACGCCCATTTCATTCTCCCACCAGTTTCTAACAACCTCTTGAAATTGTGGCCTGTCGTTACTTTGTGTCGGTTCTCAAGCTGTAACATCCTCCCAATCCTCCTCCATCCGATCTGATACCGTTTTAGCGTTACTGTTAGTAATATATGTTAATAATTTTATTACTTAATACATGCATAAACCACCAGAAAGAAATTCATTCTCACGAATATAAGTATTTTACAATGCCTACATGTGAAACTACTTCGTCTAGATCGCAGGGAATTTTTTCAAAGGAGCGTATATAAATACAGCCCAGAGTATTTTCTGTATTCATTATCCTTCAAGAAAGGCTCCAAGTACTCCAGGTGGTAACATTACCTGGAAATGTTTTCTTGTTTGAGGCTCAGAATCTCGGGAGCAATAAGGGCGACACTGTCACTTACATCAAGTACGCAATCGCCGCTAGGTGCAACTCTCTGAACTGGCGTCTCGTGTTCTTGTCGTTGTGTTACGTGTACCTATCGTGCTGTAAGGGGCAGTGATATTTTTCACAGTTTTATTTCGTCACAGTAACAGCCAAGATACTAACAGCGCTGAGGTTCGATTCTACCTTAGTGGTTAATGTGTCCAGGGCAGTCTTGTCATTAACATAGCTGGCGAGTTTAGCGCTGAGATCGTCAACTTAAGCTCCCAAATCGGTAATTTTTTCTCCATGGCTGACACCTCGCTGCCTACCGCATCGATTTTCTGTACTAATCGGTTAGTTGCGTGTTTGGGGCGCGCTGCGACCTGTAAATTACTATAATAAACATTAATTAGGGTGTGGTGCTGACTCAAGACGTAGCAGCTGCAGGCCTTTGGAGACGCTCGTAAATTAACGTAATTTTAATCGATTGCTGTGTGACTCAGATTGCAAGTCTCGTCTTTGGCGAACAAACTGTAAATTAACGCAAATTAAATCAATTAGAGCATCTGGTGACTCAANGCATAATTTGGGTGTACTCAAGCCCCTTGCATTGGACTAGTATTCAGGTTTTGGGTTCTCGGGGAAGACGATGCTGTTCGAACTGGCACTATTGGACACTATTTTCGCTTGTAAAGTCTACCTGTGACAATATATCTGACGTTGAGGTGATCAATACTCTGCCTACATCTCCGGCTACTAAACATGCGTGTTCACCTTCCCCTGCGAAGGCTGCCGAGAAGATTGCAATTCAGAACGCCGTTATTTTACAGCTTTTCAGCATTATTTAGCCTACATGCGCGGTACTAGGAATTGCCCCGTGGGAGTGTCTAGACATCACGTGTTCACACAACCGCGATAGCCGTGCGAGAGGACATTACAGAAATTGTTTTTTTCTGCACTAGTGTATTGTCGAAATATCAAAAAACGTGATGTGCAGGCCTTGGAAGCAGGCCTTGGAGTTTCTAGCTTCGTCCGCAATATTACCCCTTACTTCTACTAAAGAGCAGTTGGTCAGCTACTTCGATGAATGTGTCAAAGTTAATTTTTCTTCAACTGGGTGAAGCATCTACTGTCATCACCAATGGTGGCGCCGCTGCGGGGAAGCTGCTTCCGGCCTACGCCTCGTGCGTCGACGCCAAGAACTTCACTGCAGCGAATGGGTCCTCATCCGTCGTCGATCAAGTGAGTAGCTCAACGTATTATTTCAAACAGGCATTTCCAAACTTACTCAACGAAGCAAGCAGCACTTCTGACAATAATACAGATTACACTTTGTTCATTTCTTTTTGGAGCGGCGGTCATCTATACAAATGTATGTACCCGCCAGACGTAACTCAGCCGTCTCTGCTGCAACTGAAATTGTTTCCTACCGCCAAGATTCTTTCAACACCAAGAATGGACATTTGGAAGCACCAACAACAAGGCGTGCAAGTGTTTGTCAATGCGGACCGCCCGAAGACTGCGATCGATATACATCTATCCCGGCTCCTTCACAAAGTCAACGAAATTGTGAATTTGAAGAGAAAGGCAGATGTGACGGGTGAAGATACTTGAAATGTAACCCGGGACGAGGTTCATTAGAAAAAGGTTTTTTACTCTTGACATTAAAATCAGATAGTTTACTGCAAAATACAATTTGTGTAGGTACGTATTGCGTTTAATAAAAAGTGTAAATAAGCCTGTCTCATGCTTTTTATTTCTTTTTTATTAAAAAGATTATTTTTTTCTTAAATACTTATTTACTGTGTGTGTGTGTTGAGTTCAATTGAATATCTGGGCTGAGATAATTTCAAGTGTTTAATTTGGGTCCGTCTGCATGGTTGTGCCATGCAAATGTGAAATGGGAGGACGGGGCCTGTCTGCATGGTTATGTCATGCTTATGGAGGGACGGGGGTGGCACCTTACATTGTAAGTTCGTTTCGCGTATTTTTTTTATGTGCCAAGTTTATTAACCTTCAATTATTTTTCAAATATTCACTTATGGCAGATATTAAATCGGAATAATTAATTTTCCAAGTTTTTTTTCTTGACACCAATATCTGTTTTCTTACTGCGAAATGCAATGTGTGTTTTTATTGCATTTAATAAAAGGCATAGTGACACTTTTTATTTCTTTTTTATAAAAAAAAAACAATCTTTTTTTTAAATACTGTGTGTGTGTTGAGTTCAATTGAATACCTGGACAGAGATAATTGCAAGTAATTTATTTGGAATATTCATCTTCAACGCCTAAGAAACTAAGAACAACCAAAATATACCTGGGCTGAGATAATTGCAAGTGTTTAATTTTTAATATATTCATCTTCAACGCCTAAGAAACTAACACAACAAAAATAACATATTATTTTTTAAAACTTTCAGTTAATTAATTTATAATTATGCTACTAATTAAGTACTTTAAAAAAAACACTTCAATGTGCGCAGCCTCGCACGATTTAATGGCTAGAGGGGTGGTGGTGGTGGTGGTTCCAACATGGTTGCTGCTACGGAGGGGTCACGACGAAGTGAAAGGGGTGACACAGCATCCAATATGGTAGCCCATAATATAAAAAAAATTATACCTTTTTTATTAATTAACTGGCTGGCAAAATAGCTCTCATTGAAAACAACTTGTACTGACTGCAAACATGGCTACCAGTAACAAAATATACTGGCTGCCAACATGGCTGCTGCTGCTGAGATGGTGGTGGTGTTAACATGGCCACCGCTATGGAGGAGTGGCACCATACAATATGGCTACGATAATTAAAAAAAAAGTACTTATTTTACAAATTTTTTTAATTTACTGGCCAGCAAAATGGCCACCATTGAAAACAACTTGTACTGACTGCAAACATGGCCACCGATTTTTTAAATTTTACATAATTTTTAATTTACTGGCTGGCAAAATGGCCGCCATTTAAAACCACCTGTACTGTTTGCAAACGTGGCCACCAACTTGTACTGACTTGAAACATTGCGCCGATTATTTTAAAAACATTTTATAACACTTTACATAAATTTTAATTTACTGGCTGGCAAAATGGCCGCCATTGAAAACATTTTGTACTGTTTGCAAACATGGCCGCCAACTTGTACTGACTGCAAACATGGTCGCCAACTTGTACTGACTGCAAACATGGTCGCCAATTATTTGTAAAAAAAATTATACTATTTTACATAAATTTAATTTACTGGCTGGCAAAATGGCCGCCGTGGGATGGTATGTTCTAGAATGTACTGACTGCCAACATGGCCGTATGTTATTAATTTGGCATCTACGTCTTAAATTGTTCGGGAATTATGGCCAACTATGCTTATAAGTTAGCATAGGCTGTAAATGCAAGAGCATGATGTATGGTAGGGGTCGACTCCTCAACTCCTCATTGCCCAAAAAGGAGTCACTTAGCCACATTGTGGGATCATTGAAATTATTTTGAAAAAATAATATTTGGAGGGAAATTAGGGAAATTTCGGGGGAAAAACGGACCTTTTTGGGAGGGAAAAGTGGCATTTCGTAGGGTATATGCTCCATTTTGAGGGGGGAAGGGGCATTTTGGGGAAAAAAACCTCCTGCAAATGCATTTCCTGATCTTGCATTCCTCCTGCATTCCCCCCGGTCAAGAACCTGTGTTCGAATGCTCTATTTCTAACTACTGAGGTAACTTTTGTATGTGCGTGTGTCCATGCATGGAATTTCAGCAAACTCATGGCAATCACTTAAAGCACTGAGTAAGGAATCTTTTTTTTAATAAAGAGACCGTAATAACTTATACATTTTCAGTCACTGTGTCCTCTATGTGGGATGTTGCACAGAAAATAATCTAACCTCTTCACAGCACATCGTGTGAGACAACTTTCACTGTTAAAACTATACAATTCTGTCTCATGAACAGATTCTGCTGATAAAATCAAACACAAACCCATTTTTATTGAACTCGACGTATGATTGAGCGTTGTAGTGATGCGTGTATTTTTGTAAGGAATTTGTCTATTGTAACATATATATATATATATATATGAATAAGGATTATATATTTTATATCTCACTAGCGGAATGTTGCCTGAAAAATTAAGCTTAAATATAATGTCTCGGGTGTTACTAAACTGATTACCGTCAAATTTGACATTTTATTAAGCCCATTACGGTGAAATAATAGCCTATAACATAGTTATTTTTTTAAATGTTAAACATTTGAAATTTTAAACTATATAAATTCATTTTTTGGAACCCGAAATCCAAATTAAAAAGAAAAATTAAAAAAGGAGGACTGTAATCTAGCGCAACTTAATATACCGAGTTTCAAGATCATCTTGCTTATAAAACTTAGCAAATATGTTGCGGAAAAAGTCCGAATTTATACCTTTACAGTGGCTTAAAAATTTTATTCGAAGTTTTTGGAAATAAAATATTACCTTATAGTTTGAAGCTGAGCCAAATTTCTAATTTCTCACTCATCACTTTTCTTTCCTTCATTGCATCAATTTTTCCATGACTCGTTATTTCACTCCTGCACACTATAAATATTTCCAGTTAATTATCTATTTTTCTTTTTTCATGCAGGTGTGTGGGGTCTTTTGCTGTGAGGGCCTCCATGGGATATCCAACTTCCCAGCCCTGGCGGGGCCTCGGTGGTGTAGTGGTCAGACCACTCCCCCCTCCCTCTCCACGCTAACCGGGCTTGATTACCGACGAGATCGCCGCCGGATTTTTGAACGTGGGAATCATGCCGAACGATGCCGCTGGTCGGCGAGTTTCCTCAAGGATCTCCCTTTCCCACCGTCTTTGCATTCCGGCTCTACTCCATTCTCACCTTCCTTCACCCTCATAGGCTCTCANAGGATCTCCCTTTCCCACCGTCTTTGCATTCCGGCTCTACTCCATTCTCACCTTCCTTCACCCTCATAGGCTCTCAAGTCCTCGATTTTAAGAGCCGCCCATATCTCTCCACTCCACTCGAGCACTGGCCTGTCCACGCCTGCATTTTTCTCTATGCATTAATAGACCAATCTGTGATTGGCTCATTGGTGTACATTCGCTTCTTCAATCGCCAGTGTGTGCCGAACACTGGCGTCTTATGGAGATGCTCTCTGAGTGCTCTCGTTTCCTCCATCTTCATTCTGCCGCTGTTCTATCTATCCATTCTTTTGTCTGGTCAGAACACTGTCCAAAATTTCCGTATAAAATCTATCATGGAAATATAGACAGAAGTGTACAGATGTTGCGCAGAAACTTACTCCTTAATGACGAAAAACGGATCTGATCATTTTATTTACAAAATACTGAATGTCTCCGTATCTACTATAGCTTCGGGTTTCGGGAACGAAAGATGCTGAGTTTACACGAAGTTTTCTTTGCCACTACAACTAGAAAGTTATCGTTCTGGCAGCAGTTAAGATATCTGAACCACTTAGTCCTGCTGCTTCGAACATAAAGTACCANACTAGAAAGTTATCGTTCTGGCAGCAGTTAAGATATCTGAACCACTTAGTCCTGCTGCTTCGAACATAAAGTACCGCAAAACACCTATGACAGTTAGCAGCATTTAAAAAGCTTAAACATTACAATTACCTGGGAATGTCATAGAATGAGTGGGGTATTGTCACGCACCTAACTTTGGACCATTGTATTAAGTGTAAAAATAGTGATTACAAAAGTATTAAAATTGAATCCGGTAGGAAATTTATTTATGTTTATCTAGGTGCAATCAGCTAACCTATACATTACATAGGAAAGGTGTGACCAATGGATAAACAAAGACATTGCATCGCGTACTATTAACCGCACAGGTGGTAATGGTAAGCAGGTAAATAACGACGAAAAAATTTCAAAATAAAACCAAAATAAGTGAATGCACAAAACGAAATGCACTGCTAAAATTAAACACGACTCACACTTATGATACCACTACATTGTTAATTTAGCAGTAGGCCTAGGTTACACAAAATGTTAGGTAAATGAACATCTTAATTATTCTCAAAACTTAAAAACTTGGATAATACAAATTGTTAATAGTATTTCTAGACCGAANATTCTCAAAACTTAAAAACTTGGATAATACAAATTGTTAATAGTATTTCAAGACCGAATGGTAAAAGATTATACCCAGATAAGTCTTCTATTAGCAACAATAAAGCTAAAGGGCTCTGCGAATTAAAAAAAAATTACTATATTTTTAAACAGATCATAGGCATAACTAGTGAAAACAACGCTATGAAGGACTATAAATAATACCAAATGTGAGCTAGATATTCTTAAAACGATTTAGGTACAAAGTTATAACTGTATTTAAAATACTAAATATTATGATTATAATAATCTCTAAACATCTATGATGAATAGCATTCATGTTTTATGTAGGCCTAATTACTATCAGTAGGCCCTGCAAATCCTTACGAATGTTTTTCCTGAATTATACTGTTCTTTTTGAGATTCAGTTAGGCCTAGCACAATTATCACACTTGACATTAAGAGCACTATCTGCTGCACTACACTTGAAATGTACCTATCCAGAGCATAGCACACAACGATAATACAATTCCCTGTTACGGCCAAACTCCCCACATAAAAGACTGACTTCATTTGTGCTGTTCACCTGGGAAATGATATTTCTAAGTTTAAGGACGTCGTCATCGGAACTATCGTCTTGGCATAGGTCTACTGCTAAGTCGTTACCATAATCTTCACTTGAAGAGCTGACAACAGTGGCGAATAGTATTATCTTGATAAGTCGAGGCCTATGCCTAATCTCCTATCATTTCACTTTTGTTTCACATCATTCTGTTTTTGTCTGCTATGATCTAGGACTTCATCAGTCTTTGCCACGTCTTTTTTTTTCCAATATTTTTTAACAAAATTTTTAAGTGTTGTTTTTGTTTCAACGTTTTGAGACTCTGTAACTCATTTGTGGATAGAATGGGCGATATGTCCAATAAAGAAACTACTCCTCCACCTAGACCAGTTCCATCGTCTTCGACACTGCGCACATCATCTCCGTTGCTGAGACCAGCTTCACCATCTACCATGCTGCGACTTTCCCCGGCTTTCCTGGAACGAACTATTCCCTTTTCCAGACTGCAATCTACGCCTTTTTTAGAGTGGCCAGCCCCATTCTCTTCTGTAGAGTTGGCTATTGTTGTGGAAACATCTCCAGAAGTGAAATCCTCTCCACTGAATGCATCAGGATTTAATAAGTAGATTCCCGTTTTTGCAAAGCCTGGCACTGCTTTCCATATTCCCGCAATTTTAAGATACGCATTGTTAAAGAAAAGAAAAACATTTCGCATACAAATTTTGTGATGTTTCTCATAAACAGTTAGCACTCTGTTGTATGCTGACTTAAGGGTCCAAAAAAGGAAACGTCCTGCAGTTGTTATTTGTGTGAAGTATGAGGTAGGGGGGATACTATAACAATGCCAATATATTCACAGAGGTGTAACTTGAGAAGGATGTGTGACTCTAGTGGTTGTCCATAATCGGAAGTGTGAGGTTATTAATGGAAGACTGAGTATTTGATATAAAGTGTTTGAGCTATACGAGGAACAAATCTTCTGTCATCCACCCTGATTTAGAACATTGATAACTACTCCCAGGTGAACTTCCGCAACTCAAAGCCGGACACTTTCGTGTTCGTGCAAAGACAAACATTGCTGGAACAAAACTTCCACTGGCACTCATGCAGCAACATACTATTACATTTCGTCCTCTTTTGTAGCGTCTGGCTGTCCCAACTTGTTTTTTACCCTTAGGTCCAATAATTGGTAGAGGATTTTGTACAGTTCAAAAGCTACTATCATCAACATTAATAAAACCATTTGGTTCAAACCTATGCTTCTCAAAAACAGTCTCCAAATGTTTATAGAATTGAGTCACCTCAGGTTCATTAAGAGCTAAGATTCTGTTTACTGATGTTGGTTCTAGCTTTCGAATACTTAGACCCTCATTTCTTCTCATAAACCCAAGTACCCTGTCTTTTCCTGCAAGTTCGTTCACACGATTAAAATTATGCTGAATTTTGTTTCTTTCTGCACACTTTTACGCAATGCGCCTTAGCTAGATTGGTGTTACTCCATAACACATTTTCGAAAGTAACAACAAGTGCTGAGATAATTCTCTTTTCTGATCTTCAGTGAACTCTGTCCGTCTTCCCTGTTTTAGTCCACCTGTTAAACACAGTTTCATACGTTTTCTTAGAGTAGCTTCGTGAATAGCAAATTACCGCGCCACTTATCTAATTTTACTTCCATTTCCAATTTCTTTCAAGGCATCTTCGAGCTGTTCATTATTCCAGGAGGCTTTGGAAGTTGTCCGCTTCCTGGTGCGTGCTATCTATTAAAGAAAAAGTTATTGCTAAGCTATTATATAAGCATTGCACTAATGAAAACTGAAAAAAAAAAACGCAAGGGGCAATGGTACGCAACGAAGGGATAATGGCACATGGGAAGAGGTAATCTAACGCATTGTGCGTACCATTACCCCTTGGGACGCCGTTGACATTTTCTTAACCCTACATACTATGGCATGGATGCCTAAGGGGCGTATATGAGTTCGTGAGGGATGGAGGTCCTAATAGATATAAAATAACTAAATTAGATTTTTAATTTATTCACACAGCTATTATTTACAGCATTAAATTATCTATATTCACTATTACTCATTTTATCCCCCAGTGTGCGCTATTTAATATATTTTTCAACTCTACGTAACGTCTTTCTCTATGTCTCTGTTTTGTTATAGTCAATTAACTCATACTCATCATTAACAATGTTCAGTCTATCTTTTTCTATAATTCGTAATGTCTTTCACTCACACATCCAGTCCAATAGTTCAACTTGCAGTCGTTCTCTTCATTGCTATGATGTTCGCATTCACAGATTTGACTCCCGCTGGTCACTTCTCGCTAGTTGTCTATCGCTGAAACTCATCCATTCAACAAGTGTCGGCTCGGAGGACGGACGTGCTTTTTTTTTTACCTGGAAGGTACACTGCACCTGTAGTCTATCTGAGAGAAACAAGGTCAGTTATATAGAGCATTCTCAAAAGACTCCCAACGACATATGGGTAAATAGCCAATGGACATGCAAAGGCAGACATACTGTAATAGTAGTAATGCTTGCAACAGTAAATTACTAACCAAAAGACAAAATTTAGCCTTTCTTCATATAGAAAACTGCTAAAACACACTTCCAATACGAAAATATGTAACTTTACTGGAGCACCTTCCTGACAACTCACATCAAGTAACAAAAAAATAATAATTAATTTCCACCTTACCTCTCTTAGCCAAAGGCCATCCGAGGTTTTTGATTATTAATCTTCTATTCATTATAATAATTCTTGCTACTTTCACTGCCAAGGAATCTTATTGGGCTTGGGAATATTCTTCTTCCTTCCCTTTTCTTTTTCGTTAATTCCACACGTTCCTGTGCTTCTTCTTCATCTTTTTCTTTCTTATAGATTCTTCATCTTTTTGTTATCCTTTCTTCTTTTATCATTCTTCCTATCCTTTTATCTTTTTGACCATCTTACTTCTTATTCTTCTTTTCTTTTTTCTTCTTCTTTTCTTCATCCTCTTCCTTAACAACTTCTTCTTCTATCATTCTTCTCCATATTCTTATTTCTTTCCATTATTTGTATATTTATATTCCTTACTTTTATGTTCCTATTTCTCGTCTTATTCTTCACTTCATCCTCCTCAACAGCTACTTCCTATAATACCCATATTCGTCGGGACGCTTGATCTGTATCTAGAGTCTTCTTCTTCTTCATTCCCTCTTCCTATTCTTTGTTTCCTAACCGTCTTCTTCGTATTCTTGTTCTACTTCTTTCTTATCTTCATCTTGTTTAATGATCATGTAATATCTTCTTGCTATATCCTTCTTTTAATCAGTTAATCTTTCGACCTTCTTTACTTCTTCTTCATTTCATCTTTACTTTAAAGTTTTAAGTTTTCAACCTTTTTCTTCTTCTTTCCCTTTTCTTTTTCCCTTATTCCACACCTTCCTATTCTTCTTAATTTTATCTTTTTCTTTTTTATGGATTCTTCATCTTCTTTTTATTATCCTTTCTTCGTTTATCATTCTTCAGAACCTTTCATCTTTTTAATCATCCTTACTTCTTATTCTTTTTTCTTTTGTTCTTATTCTTTTTTCTTTTGTTCTTATTCTTCTCTTCATCCTCTTCGTCAACAACTTCATCTTCTATTCCTCTTCTTCATGTTCTTATTTCTTTCTCTTATTTGTTTGTTTCTATTTTCCTACTCCTGCTGTTCCTATTTCTCTTCTTCTTCACTTCATACTCCTCAACAACTACTTCTTATAATCTTCTTCTTGTTCTGGGCTATTACTACTACTTCTTCACATATAATTTCTTCCTCCTCTTAACCATATCCTTTTGATCTTTCTTCTCCTCTTCATTCCCATCATCACTTCTTCTTATTTATTTATCTTTATCTTGATCTTCTATAGTCTATAGTTATTAAGTTTTCATATCGTCATTCATTGTTTTGACTATTAAATAGATGTCCTGAATGAATTCGTTGATATATTCGGCTATTTAATCATTATATATATTGTATTGTTGTAGAGGCCATGTTTCGTTTTTTTGTCTTAACTGATAAATTAACTTTAATCTTTCTTCATTAAATTGTTCACAAAAGTATAATAAATGGTCGATATCTTGTATCCCTTGGGAGCATTGGCAGATGTCTTCTTCTATTTTATTGAAGTTTTTGAGATAGGTTTTAATTTGGCAATGTCGTGTTAGAATTTTTAATGTTTGTATTTTAATTTTGCTATTGCTATTATACCAATCATTAATATTGTGAATATATTTCTTAATATTTAGCCCTATATTAATTTCATTATTATATTCCTGGTGCCAATAATTTACACTTGTTTCNTTAATATTTAGCCGTATATTAATTTCACTATTATATTCCTGGTGCCAATATTTTACACAAGTAACAGAAGCATCCGCTAGATCGCAGCACGGTGCAAAGATAAACTCAACTAAAGAAATATCAGAGACGGACATTCGTGCCATTACCCACTGCCAGCTAATACCCCGCTATCCACTACGTATGTCGCATATAACGAAATAACATAGATACACACAAAACTGCTATAGAAAGGTAGTAAAATGTGCGTTATTGAAAAAGCGTTGTGTTAGTAATTCTACGGTCGTATCGGGAAAATTTTATCAATACGCTTCCGTAACTTTATTATTACAGTGAAGGGCGGGTGAGACGGCCAGCTCCACTTAGCGCCAGACTCCTCTCATCCCTGCCTTGCCAGCCTTTTGCATAAACGCCACGGTAGTTTTACTATTGTTATTTATATGCTTGAGAAATTATAGTCTACTCAAGCATGCCCACTGAACCAAATTCTTGGAACTATAGACAGTTCACGTAAAAGTGAGCACTTTTGAGGTCCTAGTTGCATTTACTGTTAGACTTTTTCGATCCTTTAACCACCAATTAAAAACAAATTGCCATATACTTAGT
>NQII01012428.1:6882-23231 GCA_002778355.1 Clitarchus hookeri
CCTCTGGCATGATTCGCCTCGAGCACATGAAATTCTTGAGTGCCTGGTTTGCTCTGTTTCTGTTGTGTGTTGATTGAGTAGACTTAGCTGGGCTGGGTTGTAGGGAGGAAGACAAGCTGAGACTAACTTTCATTTCCTCTTATTTATTGAATGTGCTGTTTGATTTGGCAACTGATTAAGTTGGGCCTTCGTCATCAGCAAAGGCCTAGACATGACATCCGAGTGTGTTTGGTGCTGTCGTTGTCTTGCCAGCACGGTGAGTGTGGCTGTGTGCCTCCGTGTTGAAGCACCTATTGTGGTTGCTGGCGTTACATGTTTCTGCCATCATGGAAAAGAGGGAGGTGATAGATGATGTGGCCTCTGTGCAGGTAATATTGACTGCATAGTTTCTGCTGTCTCAGCTAGTAGTGGCTGTTGACTGAATGGCATGAATTATGATCTATTGGCTAAGAATACCTTATTTCATTGCATAATGGTTGCCATCAGGCAAGTAAGGAGAGGTAGATCAGTCAACCTGTGCCGTAAATAAACAAATAAAGGAAAACAATTATATAAAGCTAATTTTCCCCATCATTTACTATCATGTAGATAAGTGTCCAGCTGAAAGTCCCCAGCCCTACGTCGTTTGCTTCCACCCCATCCCTCTTCAAATAAAAAACACTCATTTTTCTAATACCAGTGGTTTCTCAGTAACTATGCTTTATAAAATAATGGATTTTTTTTTTTTTTAATCTCTTAATGGTATAGAGAATTCAAAATAATGATCATACTTTATATTCCATTTGCAATAAAAGCGTAAAAAAANTCATCTTAACAAATCATTATGGTTCCCTTTAATTGACTTGTAAGATCTATGCGCTTGTAAAATTTCACTTACCGCCAAAAACCCACAAATTGCATTAGTTTTAAATCATATATAGAGTAAAAATAACATTTTTTAAAATTAAAAACTAATTAATTTTAATATTTTGATTTCTTCAAAGAGAAATTATACCCTAGACACACTTATAGGTCCTCCCCATGTCACAAAAAAAAGCCTAAACACAGTGTGCTGCACAACTTTTAGTAAGCACAAACTCCATTTTCACAAAAAGCCCATTTTTAAATATCTTGTGCCAAAATAAAACATTTTATCATCTCAGTTTTTTGTTGTCTTGCCTTAGAAATGATATGTGCTAAATCATGTAAATTATTACAAGCTGGGAATATTTCCAATTAAAAATATTATCATTTAAGAGTTTGGCACATAAATTTTAGAATTAAATATGAAAACTTACAGTATCCACCATCGACGTGACAGATTTGACAGCTTGTCTTCCACTTATAAACACACAGAAGAAGAGTTATTTTCTTGCTTTCATACATAGATACATATACCTGGCACGGATCATCTTGGCCGCTCAAGGTCAGTCAATCAGGGGCGCTCCTCCCACTAGCTGGTGCCAATAGTCTATCACAGCTATGTGCTGTCACCTAGTTTACAGTTTTACAATTGCCACAGAAAATTTAGCAAAAAGTTCCTCTGATCCACTTAAAAAATCATGAAAGTTTTCATTAGAATTCAGTCACTTTTCGCAAAAGGCTAATTTTGCTGAATAAGTAGGTGAAAATCGTACATCTGTATCTTTATCCGTTTGTGTTTTACAATATCAAGGAGTATGAACGGCAGTTGGCATGAACTCGCGACTATTTTTCAGAATAGATTGTGTTATTTGTTCTTCTCCTGAGAGGAAACCGTATTTCATAGGTATATCTAGTATCTAAATGTTTCCACCATGCTTTATAATCAGACCATAACAAAGTTGACTCATGCTTAGTCGACACAGGATAGTGTGTAACACAACAGCTGCCTCACTCCACACACAGTGTTGGTGTCTGCTGTAGCTCCTCCAATGGGTAGTACCGCGACAGGCTCTTTGAATGATCCTCAGTTTTTCATTTGCATGCATGTGAGGTTTTCATTGAAATTATGACACTAAGTAAAGCTTGTGCTAACACCTGTATTAGTTGCAAAAGTAGTTTTAAAAAAATCTGTCATTTATAGTGTGGCATACTTTTTTTTATAAAGTTATCAAACAAATATTTTTGCAAAAGTGTAAAATTAAAACGAACTAACATTTGGGCAGCAAGAGCGTGTGCTGTCAGTGAACTTACAGTTCGACTGATATGCAAAGAAGGAAGAGAGCAGCATTGCATCTACATAGTGAGTAATACTTGTTTTGCCTAGAAAAAAAATGGTTAGGAAACAAGGTACAGATTTTGATGATTTTAACACAGACTGTCTTCAGAGAACAGTGTTAGAAGTCTATGATAAGGGGGGAAATTACGGCAACTATGCTTGAGAAAACAAGTGGTACTGTTGTAACCAATTCCATGGCAGGATTTTTGAAATTGTCAGTTTTTGCTATAAGAAATTGAATGATGAGCGAAATTTTGTAATGTAAAGGAATAACTTTAAAACTGCGCGGGCAGGGAAGAGGAACTTGGGCTGCCAATACACGCTACAGCACAAAGATGAATTATTTTTTCTATGCTACCTGCAACTGTAGTAAGTAAACGAAAATTATTATATCAACATTTGACAGATGTTGCTAGTATGTCAATTTAAGTGTCAGAATGTTTACACATTCAAACTCCAATTGTGTATGTGCTTTATTGATTCTTTACTACAATTGAGATTTCATGACACATGTTTTATGATGGGATGAGTGCTTGATGAACGTGGCAACAGGGCTTGGTAATGCTTGCCGATAGGCTAATACTCAGCAGCCAAGACGTTCTGTGCTGGATATAAATTCATTTTTGAACACAATTAATTGGCAAACACATACGTATTGCACGTTGTAGACTTTCCATCTTTTGCTTGCAAACACACAATTATTTTTATAAGAGATGAAACATTCCCTCCTCCCTTCCTCTTCAAATAAATTTCTATCAACCACCAGTCCGTGGCAGTGTATCAGACCCTGGTGTCAATTACACCCGACCACTAGGCTCTCCTGGCTTGTAAATATTGATTTACTCTGTCAGATGCAGGAAAGTAATCGTAATTTCTCTTGCTCCTTTTCCTGTATCAAATAGATTTTTAGGTTTCGATTTTTCTTATTTATGAAAGGCATTTAGCAGCATCTTTGTTGCTATCCAAGCTAGGAATATTGATTACCTAGTTTCACATTCTTGGAAAAAAAGTACATTGTTTTATTTGTAATACTTCACAAAGTTCCCACCTTGCCTAATGCCTAATAACCTTCACTTACGAAAAAAAATATCTACCTGGATATGAACTTGTAACTAATCTATTTGTTCACAGCCAGGTCAAACAAACATCATCTTTATTCCTCCTAGTTCAGTTCAGTGTTTTTATTTTTTTGCAGTGTCATAAATGACAGTCTCTTGGGCTAGGCAACTCCAGCACGTAATGTAAGTAATGGCAGGCATGCGTGGGTAAACATTGGCGACCTTGATGGAAAGGGCAGACAGTCATGTGCTAGCAGGTTAATGTTTTTAGATCTTACCAGTTTCTGAGTCGTACAGTAGTGACGAGAATTGCAACAGTTATCAACAAAAATAAATCCAACAAACTTATTTTTTGGTCTATTTCTCTCAAATTATTCAGATTTTTAATCAAATATTTTACAGTTTCCTATTTAGGGTTGTTACTCCGTGAGTGTCTTTATACCTTGGGTTATAGAATCAGGAGTTGCCTTAATTTGATCCTCATGGTAATTATGGCCCCGTGAAAGTGAAACTGCAAAAAAATTTTAGTTATAAAGTATCAAACACTATTAAAAAGAATCATTACCTCTATGGATTTAGCATTATTAGAATAAGAAGTTACTGATATAACTAATGAGCCTACTTTCCTCAACGTGGGTGCAATTAATTTTTTAATAATTTCTTAAAAGCTAAGTTGGTTGGTAGAACTTGTCGTCTCGTTGAAAAATTAGAGATGAAACCAGAAAAACCAGAAACATATACAACAGTAGTGAGACAAATACAAATACACATGTGCCTTACCCGGGACTCTAACCCATAAAACCTCGTATCATAAGCTAGTATGCAATCAACTGCACCTAGGAGGTAGGATTCAAGTATCAACTTTGAATTTAATCACTCGAATGTTTCGAATGATAGGGTTTACTAACTTAAAATATTTACAGGGCTTTCATTTTGAAAATAAGTGATTGAGCCACTTAAAACATGTAATAAGTTTACATGGCCTACCATAGTGCTACTTGTGTGAAGAATTTGGTGAAAATCAGTTCATTGGTCCCTGAGATATGGTATAAAACCTCCATATTTTTAATGCGACAATCTTCATAAATGGAGGACAAGAAATTGATGTATTAGCACATTCGATGATTTTATACTGCCAGTATACAAAGTGAAGCTAAAATTGTTTACATAGTTTCGTAAATACAGCACACTAAGATAAAATTATTTTCTAGCCGTCATTCTGAAAATAAGTGTCTGTCACACTTAAACAATTTAATTTTGTTATATGGCCTACACAGTACAACTCCTTTGCCAAATTTGGTGAGAATGGGTTGATTTTTTTCCCAAGATTAGACATAAAAACTTTATTTATGCATGTGGCACTATCTTACAAAATGTCTGACAAAAGTGTATGTGTGTGTTGGCATATATGATAATTGTAATAGACACTTTCAGTATACAAAATTTGGTCAAACTTGGTTTAATGATATAGTAAATAGACCTGTACCAAATAAACTTAAAATATTTTTATATTACCGCCATTTTGAAAATAAGTACCTAGTCAAGTGAAATTACTTGCATTTATCTGGCCTGTCATAGTATTACTTACATGCCAAACTGGGCGAAAATTATTGTGCAAGTTTTGGAGATGTAATGTAAAATCTTTATTTTTTTCATTTGGTGCTATCTTACAAAATAGCGTACCAACAACAATTTTCATTTCAAAATGTAATGCTTACACAATGCTCTGCCAGCATACAAAATTTGGTGTAAACAGGTTGAATGGTTCCTGAGATATGAGATATCATCCTAAATATTAAAATAGCTGCAATTTTGAAAGTAAGTGCCTGGTGTGGTCGAAAACTATAAAAGTTAGGTGTCCTTACTAAAAAAAATATACATGTACCAAGTGTCATGAAATTTGGTTGTAGTTTTCAAAAACTGAAAAGGAGGGATACCCACGTGCACAGACATACACACAGACAGGAAAGTGATCTCATAAACCTTCCTTTCCTGCGGAAAGTAGGCTAAAAAGATATGTATGTATGAAAGAACATTTCTGACATCAATCTCAATCTTATAAATTATGGAGGTGGCTGCCTAGTGTTTGCTGTAAAGGTGTTACATGCAACATAATATTGATATTGTATAATTAAACTGCAAGCAGCAAGCAACAAACAATATCTTGTTGTAAGACTCTGAGTCATGCATTTCTCAAAGACAATTTCATACAGAAGAAAAGGTGTGTATATTCATACATAGCAGTTAGGGTGCACACACACCAGGGAACCAAGTTGCGCAACAAGGTTGCTGCAGCCACAGAGAAAGCTTACAATGTATGGGAAAATGTGCACATGGTCGCCATAACCAGCTGGCCGCTGCAACCGTTGATATCTCGAGCAGCGTGCAGGCGACCAAGGAGTTGCACTGATAAGTCATTATATTCCCTGGTTGCAGCAACTAAGGGTCACACATTCTGGTTGCCTAGTGTGTATGCACCATTAGGCAGTACTTTCAGCACTTTCAATTGCATGAATAGATGTGGCATATGCCAGTGACACAGCTGCCAAAAGTGTTCCGCAACTGCTAGGAAGGAATACGTATTTCATGGAGGCATTACTTCCATGGGATTTGAATTGGCTAAACTTACTATGTATATCCCACAGGTTTTTATGTTTAAGAACCACCTCAAGAGTTGGTTGGTGTAGCTGTATTTGTGTAATGTTCAAAGTGACCCCTTGCAAGCAACCTCTAATCACCATTTTTCTACTTTATTTTAAATGATAGGCTACTCGCATTGCTTATGCTTCACACATCACTTGTTTTATGAAAAAGTAAGTTAACTTTTCTCCATGATGGTGATATTGTATCACTCAGCTTAACCATGTCTTAACTATTACTCAATGTTTTCTATTTTAGTTTTGACATCATAACTAGCAGTTTGCTCATTATAAAATTATCCCATTAGTTGTTACCAAGGTATGGTTATGTTGATTGAGTTGCATAAGTATGGGAAAGGACCTAAATAATTATGTGCTTATTGACATTAATATCAAATTAATGAAGTTGAAATGATCCTGACAGACTGAAAGCACTTGCAGTTGCTGCTTGCTGCTTATATGTAGTACATATTATTCAGTTTGCATTAGTCGAGTGTCGTGTGTATGTTCACAGGATGTGACACTCCATTTGCTGGCAGAAAATGATCCTGCAGGTACTGTTGAATCCAATAGGAGTACAGAAAATGTTGCTGTGCCCAAGGCATCTGTTACAAATAATGTTGCAAGTGAAAACACAAGTCTAGTGCAAGAAGGTGTAGTTGAAATTTCCAGTGAATCAAACACAAATGTTGAAACACGTCAGGAAAGTAGCATGCTTGGTTCAGGAACTAAAACTGCCAGTGACTCTGAAAATAGGACTGAAAACACCAATACCGTCTCGGATCATCCAAGAGAGCCACCAGCAGTCTCTTCTGACTCAAAAATGAAGGAGCCAACGAAAACTATTGAAGAATTTTTCTCAGATAAGGTATGTTATTCATATGCATATTTTATATACATTCATAAATACCACACAATGTCAAAACCTTGTTTAATGTAAATTATGAGTAAAGTATAATTTCTCTGTCCCCCTTTTTCCTTAAAAGTAAAAAAAATTATTTTAAGGTAAGCCTAATGAACATACATCAAAGGAACCTATAGCAAAAAAGAGACTCTCAAGTTATCTTCTTACTGTAAGCTGTTCATCACTGAGAGGAATCACAATTTAATATGATTAAAATATTGCTAGTTATCATCATTCCTAGAACCAATTAAAAGAATATATAATTTGTAATATTTAAGCAAATGTTATTTTGTTCTTCATCACAATCACTGTTTTTGTTTCTTTAGTATTCAGAAGAACTAACATCGCAATTGTTGTGATTTTTGTGGCAAAACAGCTACACTGCTTTCGGATAGTTTCTCAAATGAACCCAGAATTTCAAATTATCTTTTTAAATAATAGTTTCTTCAAAAGTTGATACAGTAGAGCACCCCTTAACCAGAATTCCCTCGAACGAAACTCCCCTTATCCGGAACTAATTTTCCAAAAAAATTCAAACGTTGCAAAGTTGTGCCATAACTTTCCCGCGCTCGCAAGAGGTCTTTCGTTACTCACACCAGACTGTACATGCCCGTTAGCTGGTAACAAGCTGCAGCACGACGAAGAGACAGCCGGCCCAAGTGGCGCAGTTACAGCTATGCTGCATAATGACACAAGTGACAGTGACTAATGGCAATGTGCGACATACGACATTTGTTTTAGTAATGTGACTTTCAGAATTTAGTGTTCTAAGGTGTTAGTGTACGTGCACCATATTTTGGTGTGTATAGACCGCACCAGAAGTTTTTAATGAAAAATTAGGGATGATTAATATTTCAAGTATAGGTCCGCACTGAATTTTTGTATTCCCGTAAATATTGCCGGACCTCATCGTGCTAGTGCGGCAACAGCAAACTAATAAATTTGCAGTTGAATGTTATCGTTGCCACGCCGCCTGGCCTCCACCTGCTGAAAAGTGGCAACAGCGCAATATTCCGCGTAAATAAAACTTTTGTATTTATGTCAAAATGCCTCAACACTGCGTTTAAATAGTGAAATATGTGTGCCGTGCGTAGCCTGCCAGCTCAGCCAGCTGTTGCCGAGCAGGCAATGGTATGGTGCATGTGTGCGTGTGGCGTCACACACACACACAGCTGTTGCTGGCTTTCATTCGACCAGAGAGAGAGAGAGAGAGAGAGAGAGAGAGAGAGAGAGAGAGAGACAGCATGACAAACAAAAAAGACGAGGAAGGAGGGAGAAAGAAAAGAAAGGGAGCGAGTAAACTTGCTTGGTGCTGGGTGGCTGTGGTTTAGTCTAGAGTAAGGGGGTGGTGCTTGTAAAAAGGAAAAGGAAGGACGCCAAGCGAGAGGGTGAAAGAAAAACGAGAAAAGAAGTGCGCAAACTAGATGGTGGCTGGAGGTGATACAAAGCAGAACAGTCGAGGACTGGCAGGCTAAAGTATGGTGCGACCCATATGCGTTTAAACACACTGATGGGCTATTCATCTCTTTTTTTTTTTTTCACTTCCTTAGAAACTGAGTTAAAACATTAGAGTGTATTGTTAGTTGACAAATTTCTGAACATAATTTAGGGGGAAAAATTTTTTTTATGCAAATATCTGTTAAATAAGCCGCACCCCACTTTTTGTCTTTTTTTTTTTATGTGCGGCCTATACACGCCAAAATACGGTACTTTGTGATCTTGGTCTATATATACACTGAAGGGCCAAAAAAACTGGTACACCTGCCTAATAACGTGTAGGGCCCCCAAGCACGCAGAAGTGCCGCAAGACGACGTGGCATGGACTCGACTAATGTCTGAAGGTATGCAGGAGGCAATTCACACCATGAATCTTGCAGGGCAGTCCACAAATCCAATCTGTGCTAATTTGAGAAAGGGTTGCACGTCTGTCACGTTTAATGATTCTCGTCATTCGTCTTCTGTCCCGTTCTTTCACGATCTTTTTCCGGCCGCAGCGATGTCAAAGATGTGATGTTTTACCGGATTCCAGACATTCACGGTACACTCGTGAAATGGTCATACGCGAACATCCAAATGTTATCGCTACCTCGGATATGCTATGTCCCATCTCTCGTGCGCCGACTATAACACCACGTTCAAACTCACTTAAATCTTGATAACCTGCCATTGTAGCAGCAGTAACCGATCTAGCTGCCGACCGCATCGCGTTATTCTGATTGGTTCCATNATTCCATACCTCTGTTATTTGCATACACATGCCTAAACCAGTTTTTTGGCTTTTTAGTGTAATACGTCAGCCCCGCTCTTGTAAATGTATGTTGTGCCGACAAAGACTGTCAACGGAATTGACTATACTTCGGGAAGTTTTATCAGATGCATGTCAACACAAACAGTAACATGATATCCAGATCTCGCTACTCGCCTGCGAAGAGATAAGAACCCCCTTTAGAAGGTTGAGAATGAAGGTCATTAATGCAGCGCCGGGAGTTTTATGACTAACATTTCATAAACAGTACGTAATGTTTTTTTTTTTTAAACGGTTTTGTAACTTTAAGGATAAAACTAATAATTTACACTCATCAATTTCTTAAGTTAAAATTGTGTGCCACATATTCACGAGTTCAGACTAAAAATGTGTTATTTTTCACAGCATCCCACCCTCATTTCCCATAACCGGAATTTTCCCACAACCGGAATAGCCCTTCCCCCAACGATTCCGGTTGAGGAGTGCTCTAGTGTACATAGTTTGCCACTGAGTAGTTTCCCTAATAAAATTATTTCCCTACCAATACAGAAAGACATGTTGTACAGAAAACAGTACATTAATTTACTCGGCCAAAAAGGAAGTTCATGGTATCTGTGAAGTGCAGCAGTAACTGCATGGATGCATTAGTGAACCAATTAGATAAATAAATTATTAAGGCTGTAGCATCATACCGTTATAGTGCTCCAATGCATGGGCTAAAATGTCACATACCTAGTATCCAGTAACTTTTTTATATAAGTGGCTAAAGTGCACTCTCTGCATTCGATTCTCCCTGCTTATTTTACAGTACCAGTGGAATTGAGAGTTATAACCATTGAAGTTAACTATAACAAGAAGCTCTCATGCCATTTTCAGTGTAGATAGATGTCATAGAACATGTTGGAGCAGTGTGATTTATGGGTCATGTTGCATGATTTGAAACTGGAATATGCACTACCAGCAAAACTAAATTGTGAAATGGTGAGTACTTGGGCCATAGGCACAACTTTAGACAGTTAAATTCTCTGGTTTATAGAATTTTGAACTGGTGACCAAAGGCTTAAAGATCAGAAGGTAGAGAATGCAAGTCAAGAGTGAATGACAGCACTTTAAAAGCAAATCTACATACCACCATCAGTTGAATATTTCTAATTTCAGCAGTTTGTGACCATATGCGGTAAATAAGAGTAGTGAATAAAATGGGCAAATGGGTACCTCATGAACTGATGGAGCATCACAAACAGCAGAGAATGGACACCTGCAATAAACTGTTGGTTCATAATCAAGAGTTCCTACTTTATTGTATTGTGCCATGTGATAAGTGTACCCTGCACAACAATCACAAAGTGGACATTGGTAAAACCCCCAAACACTTTTCAAAACCAAGGTAAACACTATAAAAGGTATAGTTTTCAGTGTGGTAAACACCACTGGGTATTGTCCATTACAACTTTTTTTTGTCTCATGAAACCATTAATATATAAAAATTGATTAAATGCATCAGCAGGTGTGTAAAAAGAAACCATCTTTGAGCAGCAAGAAAGATCGCATCATGGCAGACAATGCCAAACTTCACATTTCTGAAATTATGAAACAGAAATTTAGTGAATTGAAGTATGAAACAATGCACTACTCTCCATATTTCCTGGAATTAGTACCATCTGACTGCTACACTTTTATGCATCTAAGTTGCTTTCTAAAGGACAGTGTGTTCAAAAATTGTGATAATGCCAGAAAGTGCAGTGTAAGACTTCCTTGTCTCTTTTCCCGTTTCTTTTAGGACGAGATTGAGATCCATGTGAAATCATCGACAGAGACTATTTTCAGTGAAGAAGATATATATTTACTACATTTCAAAACTTACTGGCTGTGTGTGAGAGATGAAAACAACCATTTACATATTTTCTAACAACTTGGTAACAGTGACAACCACCATAATATAAGGGGTTAGAGATTATTTTGTTTATGATCCCTACATCTCATATGTAAGAATACATTGTTGGGTAATACTTAATTTTTTATTTATTAAGTGGTATTGGTAATTAATGTAATCCATAATAATTATGTAAATGATAACTCTGACATGGAGGCAATTACAAGGTACATTTGTACCAAAGTTGATACCAGACAAGCCAAATTATTGCATGCTAGGGGTCCAACACTTGCAAACTGCCTTTAGCATGGTGTTGGATTATCTGTAACATGGAGACAGTGGCGATACGGTTGGATATGGAGGCATACAGATGTCGGATGTTCTGAGGAAAATCCTGCCATAGCTGGCAGAATTGACTCTCCAAATTCACCGTAGTTGCAGCTGGCCGAAGTTCTTTCCAATCTGGTTCCAAACGTTCACGATGGGCTATAGGTTTACGGACCTTGCTGGTCAAGGCAGCTTGCTGACATTAACGTGGTAGGAATGAACGAATGACGGTGTTGGTAACCCAACTTAGGCGCCAGATCCCGTTAGGTGGACTCAAGCTGGTGTTGCCGATGTTCTCAGGGCTGTAGGGTCTTCCGCCAGGACGTACGCCGTTCCCTCGGTGATGGATATTGTTGAGTCGTCCTGATACCTGTTTTGTGGAGTGTAGTGGGCCTATTCAGGCTGACTCACATGCCTTAAACTTCTGTTGAATACAATTTGATAGAGATTGTGCTAATTTAGGCTGGTGAAGAAACATCTGAAAGGCGGGTTGTAGGGGACCCGTGCCCCAAAATGCCAGTAAGACGGTGCATAGAAATAATATGACGCGGTTTACTTACACACACATATTTTCCTTTGTACAGAACAGAAAATACATTCACCTCAATGTGAAAACATAAGTGGGCCCTGGCCACTCGTGCCCGCCAGGTGGGCTTAGCTGCTCTAAAAATGTGTTACAGTAACATGAAAATTAAGGTGGAAAAGTTATGCTTTCCCAGGCGATGCTATTCCTGGGGAAGAAAGGGTGGCGTCTCTGGGTGCAATGAAAACAAAGGTTTCGGTTGAATTGAGAAATAACTATGGAAAACTAAGTGATTAGTACGAAAGATGTGAATGCAACCGGATCACGATGCGGTGCGTGCCGGCCCCTCTGACTCTTGGACGATGACTGAATCGCTGTGGCACGGCAGGTGCCTATAAGGAAGGCGGTCGCGCACCTCTAACATTCTAGATTGTTCTACAATAATGTACCTTGCTGTGATGGGATTATGAACAAAAACAATAAAACAATGCTAAAATATCAAGAAAACAAACAGAAAACACACTAACACACCAATACAAAGCTATTTAAAAATTATAAGATTAATACACACATTTTTGGAAGCTACACTGGGAATTAATTTAAAGAAAAATTATACTAAAGCTATTGCATAGGCTGTCTTCTCATGACTTTTACACGCCCATGAGTTTGCTTTAATTTATTAATTGATTAAATTAAATGTTGCCCTGCAATTTATTATAAAATGTCACTAGAGCATTCTCCAGGATCTTGTTTGGCGCCTCACCGGGCGAGTCCAAATCACCGGGAGGGGGGTGCAAAGTAGAATGAGCACTGCGGTGGTGCATTGTAGTGGTGAAAGGGGTGATGTGCACTGTGTGACAGACTGTCTGGGGAAGCATAGGACGCTCTCCTATGTCAACATCATGAAGGCAGGCCTGAGATACCCGTGCTGTCTAAGGCCGGGCATTATCCTACTGGAAAATGGATTTGTCAAGCTGCACCACGAAGGGGAGCACACATTGTCACAGAATTTCCTGGACATAACGCAGTGTTATCAGGATTCCTTCAATCACGTCCAGTAGGGTGTGGGAATAATAGGGAATGGCACCCCACGCCATGACACCTCCCATTGAGGCGGTGTGCCAGTTAAC
This sequence comes from Clitarchus hookeri, assembly GCA_002778355.1. Lineage (NCBI taxonomy): Eukaryota > Metazoa > Arthropoda > Insecta > Phasmatodea > Phasmatidae > Clitarchus > Clitarchus hookeri. The sequence continues at coordinate 19,761 of NQII01012428.1, forward strand.
AACGAAGCGTGGAACATGGTGCTGGTCAGGATGTCTCTATACTCAGATTTGGCGGTCATCTGTATCCAGACAGAATTGTGATTCGTCACTGAACACCACTCGTTGCCAATATGCAAGCTGCCATGCTGCCCGTTCCCGGCAGAAGGTCACACGTGCTTGGCGATGCTCAGGTCATAATGGTAGACGTCGTAAGGGATGCCGCGACGACAGATCCTGCTCTGCTAGATGCATGGATATGTACTGGTGGACAGTCATATCTCCAGCTGCTATGAAATGTCCCTGGATGGTGCACAGCAACACCTGTGGAGTGCTTACAGCCTGTCGCTTGATGACGGGTGTGTATATCCTCCCATTCCCACTGCATCCTACACGACTCACAGTGTAGACAAAATGTTTAGTGTGGTGAGCAATACGCTGAAACATCCAACCTGCCTCTCTGAGGCCAACAATGTTGCCTCTCTCAAACTCGTCTGGCTGGGCAAAGGCTTGTTGAATGCACCGTCAGGGCATGCTGCGTGTTCACTGAACGTGGTTCTCACTGCTACTAAGACCTTATTCTGTCTCTTGCCAGTATGAATGGTGGAGGGTCATGTATACCTGCTCGTGGCACATCCATGCAAACTAACCGCATTAAATGAAAATGGGACACACATTGAGCTATGACAATACTGTGTGGCAACCTATGTTGTACTTGCCTAATTTGTCATGATCCATTTTTTTTGCACATGAGTGTACATTGCACACCTATGATTTATATTTCAGTACTCTAACAAAAATATTATAAAAACAAGAAATATCACGGAAAGAATTTAGTGCAATTCAATATAAACAAAAAAAATGTGTTAATTGCTGGTTTTTATCCAGGTCAAGGTTTAAGAAAAGGCTCAAGAGTAGAGCACCAGCAATATAACAGGAAAAATGGCAATAAACTGAAAACTGACATACAATAGAACATACAATAGACCCTCAATTGTATTAGGTGTCACCATCCCTGAGAATGACAGTAAAATTGCTAGTGGCGTAAAATCAAAACTAACCAATTTTAATCCTTAAAAATACCAAAACTTATGTTTAATCTGCTCCCCCTCTCTCCTCCCCATTAGATATACATTTTTTGATATGCAAAACAATTTAAGATGGTGCTTCATGTCACCATTGTTAATCTATCTAGGTCGACACAAATGGATAGATGGCATTGCGAGTCGATGGTAAGAATTAATTGTTTGCAACATATATGTAAACAATATACTAAACGTTAATCACCATATTTATTTAAGTATTATATTGGTAAACAATGTCTCATTAAGGTTGGAAATGGTTAAAAATTCAATACCTTTCTGTAAAAACAACATATAAACATTTAATTAATCCCATTTTGAAGACACCAGGTAAAATAATCTTTGTTATACCGAAAGCTTGTTTTGCATGTCAAAGTGAAATATTTTGACATATTTTACTTAAAGTCTTCAGACGGGAATTGGAAATTGTATATTAAAGTGAAACACTAATGTGAAATACATTGTGTTGGAATTTTATTGTACAGTAAAACCACGTTAATCCGGCCCTCGTTTATCCAGATCTCCGGATAATCCGGATGTTTTTAATTTAATGTTTACATAGATAATATATAATATGAAGTGGATTTAAATAGCTTTGACTTGACCTTGAATCCCTACCCATCACTTCCCCTCCCTCAATCTCCTCAGTTTTTTTACTGTTTTCAAACGGCACTTGTCATTTTGTTTATTGTGTGTGGTTCAACCGGATATTGTTTTTGTTTTTTTATCAAAGTGTTTGGGAGTGTATTGTAGTGTACGTACAAGTTTAAAATGGCATTGAAGCGAAAGAAGGTTGTGGTTTCAATGGATAAAAAGTTAGACGCTATTAATCAAATTGATAAAGGAGAAGCATTGAAAAAAATAGCTGCTGAATTGGGAGTTGAAACTCTTCAACAGTGTCCGACTGGAAGAAGCAAAGAAAATACATTGAAGATTTTTGTTGTAAAATGATATGTAAAAACAGTTTGAAAGGCAGAGGAACTGCAAAAAAAGCAAAAAATGAAGCACTAGACGACGCACTATTCATGTGGTACAGAGCTCAGTGAGAACGTGGTTTGCCTATATGTGGACCGATCTTCGCCCAAAAAGCTTTGAGCTTAAACAAAAAGTTACAGAATCCTGACCTAGAATTCACTGCTAGCCATGGGTGGCTAGAGCGTTTTAAAAATGACACTGTATTCACCAACTTACTCTGACTGGAGAGAGCTTGTCTAGTGATGTTGCTGCTGCTGGAAAATTTAAAAAGGACTTGGAACAATTAGTTTTATCTTAAGAATTGACACCCGATCAAGTTTATAATGCTGACGGAACTGGGCTTTTTTACCAGATGCTTCCGAGCAAAACGTTAGCATCAAAGCTTGAAGATTCGGCTAAGGACTACAAGAAAAGCAAAGATAGGCTAACTACTATGGCTTGTAGCAGTGCATCAGGGAAACATATGTTTCCTCTTGTCATTGTAGGGAAATCCAAGAATCCCCGAGCGCTAAAAAATGTGAACCCCCAATACGTTGCCAGTGGTTTACCGACCACAAAAAAGTGTGTGGATGAACAGTTTTTTGATAACTTTGTTCCTGAAGTTCAAAAATTCCTGAAAGAAAATTGTTCACCAGAAAAACTATTTTACTGATCGACAATGCTCCGTCTCATCCGGGAGAACAAGAATTCGTAAGTGGAGGAATTAAAGTGAAATTTCTTCCACCAACGTAACCCTACTGCTGCAGCCTATGGACCAGGGAGTCCTTGAAAACATCAAAAGAGTTTACCGAAAAGAACTGCTTAGTAAAATGATTGAAGAGGAAGGAGAAAAAAGTGTGATTGATTTTTTGAAATCAATCAATATCAAAGATGTTATTTACATGGTTGCTGATGCTTGGGATTGCATCACAAAAAGCTCTTTGAAAAGTCATGGAAAAAACTGTGGCCAGCTATTTGTGCTACAAACAAAATGGCAAGCGATTGATTTGGTGCAAGTGGCTGCAGACTACCTTCTGCAAATGTTAGGAATAATAAGTGGGTGCTCAGATGTTGATATGGAAGACGTCAGTGAGTGGCTACGGCACTATGACGGAAGAAGAAATTGTAGCGGCGTGCACATCTACAGCAGACAGTGAGGAAGAAGATGACATGGACAAGGAACACCGCAACAGCGGACGACACATGCAGATGCTGTGGACCAGCTGACAAACATCATGGCGTACTTGGAGCGTCAACCCGACACCACTCCAGTTGAACTATTAATGATAAAGCGTTTGCGTGACCGTGCTTCATTCAAACGCCACAAGTGTTTAAAACAGAAGACAGTGGACCAATTCTTTGTTAATAAATGACGTGAAAAGTAATTTTTATATTTTTTTAATGTCTTTTAAACAATTCTATGTAATTTTGTTACAAAACATAGTTTATTATCGTAATA
>NQII01012429.1:2781-23319 GCA_002778355.1 Clitarchus hookeri
CTAGAATTGAGGAGTTGGCTGGAAAAAATGCTTTAGTAAGCCAATATCATTCTTCCTTCAAACAGTTTGTAGTGTTTCTTATTGTCCATACATATTACATAAAATCTGGTATAAGCTGTTCACGGTAAAGTGAGCAACTTTAAGGCCCTAGTTATTTTTTTCTTTTAACCATTTATCCTTTGACCAACTTTTAAAATAAATATTGCCATGTAAGTAATAAACACAGTGTGTATGTTCCATCGCACTCTGAAGTTAACGTCTAAGTTTAAAATAAAGTATATTTATTCACTATTATTCCAAATGAGAAAGCTTTCAAAAGTGCTCATTTTACCGTGAATATCCTATTTAAAAAGCATGATTCTTCACCAAGTTATGCATTTTTTCTGTAAATACGTTTGTAGACATTAAATTATCGACAATATAGGAACGTAAACAAATAACAATTGTAGTAGTCATTCCATTAATGTGAGAATTAACTTTTAATAGTTATTTCCGTCTTTAAGAGAAACCCACATGATTGAGGTTTTTTTTTTGGTTGCGAACAATGAAAAATCTCCAAAACTACCTGCCATTTTCTCAGAATGGGATTTTCTTACTAAGATATTTCTTTCAGCCGAATCCTCAATTGCATCGATATTATCACATCAGAACTAACGAACAGTGTATGGCATGCTTTTTACTGCTGAAAGCAGCGACGAGTATTTAATAACGCAACTATCTCTACAGAGCATGCAATTGAACATTTAAGTCATTTCCTTCAGCGGATGGGTTTTCCGTGATGAGTACATTTCTTATTATACAACTGTTTCATGCGCTACACGTTCTCTGCATTCGCCAGTGAGGTTGAAAAATAATTTATTGTGTGTGGGGAAGGGGCGTTCACCTAATAACGGGCTGTAATACCCACGTATGGGCTTCCAAGGCAATATACACAAAGAATCGTGTTATACAAATGTTATATATCGTTCATGGAAGTATTGAAGTTTTTATTAAACTGAGTGTTCGGAAACTCAATGCCCAAACTCGAGACACGGTTTCTTTGGACCAATAGTAACACATAAGTCTTGTACACTAATATCTGGAAACGTATTTTTATATAAAATAATTGTGTTCAATGTTGCTGCGTACAACACCTNAAGTCTTGTACACTAATATCTGGAAACGTATTTTTATATAAAATAATTGTGTTCAATGTTGCTGCGTACAACACCTTCAGTACAAGGCGGTGCGATCATGTATGTAGGACAAGTTGCATAGGTCATAGGCGCGCGACACCAAATTATTACATACGCAGCGTTGCGCGCCTACTTCCTATGCAACGTATGCTACACGCATGACCGCCTGCCTTGTTCTGCAGGCGTTGCACGCCGCAGCTTTGAACACAACCAAATCATATAAAAATACGTTTCCGTATATCAGTGTACAGGGCTTTTGTGTAACTATTGGTCCAAAGAAACTATGTATGGAGTTTGGGCACTGAGTTTCCTAACATTCTGTATAAAATATGTGTGGTACAGAAGATAGGTTGATATTATGCTCAAAAAGCCCCAGCACAATATGTCAATATTATCCATCTATATGACGCGAATATGTATAGCGAGCGCATTCCTTATGCATATTGTATATAAAACATACATTTTTCAGTGTACATACATATATAGACATAACGTAAATATAAATTATATAGGCTGTTCACGGTAAAGTAAGCACCTTTGAAATCAATATTTGAAAAAAAATTATCACTGCACGTTTAGTTAGAGTATTGATTTATCCTGTATGTGTAATCAACTGGATTTACTGGAGTAGATGCTCGTCGTTTTTGGAAGGTGTTTAGGAAAACCGATCGTAATAGGAAGCAACGGTGGAATGCAAGGGCAGGAGTGAATTGGAGAACCCCGAGAAGACCCACCAGCCACCCGCGACACCCCCCTCCTGAGATAACCCATAGTGACCCCCACTGGCAAACGTTGACGAGCGAGGGGGGGGGGAGTTACGTGCTAAGACTTAAAACAGCAAACACGCCTCTGTCTTAGCCAAGATCCGAACCCGCTACTTCGTGATCTGTAGGCTACTGCTTCAGTATTTGGGCCATGGAAGTACTCTGAAGACCTATGCTTAATCATATATATCAGGCTTGTTTAAGCGCGTTTACATTCAGCCCGAAGCCGTCAAACACTTAGTACAAGCAATTGCCAAACATGAATTTCGCAATAGTGTTCTGTATTTAAAATATATATAATTGACACGTGAACTAAAATCTAAATTTCGTTGTGCGACATGTCCTGCCAGAAAAAAATAAGTGCTCTTTTTCTTCTTTTATGTAACCGTTAGTTGCTGACGGATACGTTCAAACTCATGAATTTTCATCTACAGTACGTTTTTCGTGTTAATTAATCATGATAAATTATAAGTCAATATCCTTTCACAGAAATCCACGAAAGACTGCCCATAATTTAAGAAAGTTTGATTTTTAATTATTTAACATCTGGTTTTAGTCGAGGCCGACTTCTATTTAACTAGTTAATCATTTCATAATCTGCAATAGAGCGGGTTTAAAACCGGAAAGTCAGGGTAGCTTTTTTCATACATTAGAAAACCCGTCGATCTGGCCGTATTTAAAAGGCGAAACACGAATCGTGAGATAACTTCATCTTTCGAATCAAAAAAATGTTAGTGTGATAAAACTGTAATATTAACATAAAACAGACTACTCGCCTCCCATCTAAGCAAACTGGGTACGATTTCCAGAGGAGTCGCTCCCGGATTTTTGCACGTGAGAATCATGTCAGACGATCAGACAATGCTCTGGTCAGCGGGTTTTCTCGGGAATCTCCCGTTTCCCCCACTTTTCCATTCCAGCGCTGCTCCATACTCACCTCATATTGTTTCAACCTCATCGATTCTCAAGACCTCGATGTTAAGAGCCACCCAAATATATCCACTCTACTTCTTCTATGTACGTGTATAAATCACATTTTATGCCACGGTTAATAATTTTGTATGCCATTTTAGAAGAAGATTATTGGGGTATATATCAGCTATGCAATGACCTATATTTGTGTTGCAATGTTTAATTGATTTCTTGCAAATAGAACTTCCAGAACGAAAAACTTGCGAATCATATAGAGAACATTCAAAATCACGTGTTATAAAGATGGAAAGGATGTTTGTTTATATTTGGAATTCCAACGAATCAGAGCCTTTGTTTACGAAAATAATATTTAATGTAACTTGAATATATCCAAGTAGCGTTAGTACTAACAATTCTCAGAAAACAAAAATCGGTTTATCCAATCTTTAGTATACAGTTTTAAATTGCACCAACAGTTAAAAAAAAATGCCATAGATAATGTCACGGTGACTGAACAACGTTAACATTATGGTAGTATGCTTAGTTTGCCATAGTTATTCGAAGGGGGCAGAAATGGAGTACAAATCTGTAGACACAGTTGCAAAAACTGATGATGCTGTCTTTTGCCCCAGTGGGGTTGGTCAAAATCACCTACCCTCCTGGTCTATCACCACACAAGGCTTGGCGAAAATATGTAATCGAGGCCGCAGTCATCACTGCACGCTCGGGAGGAACAAGTTTCCATACTGTGCACATAATTTATTCCATCCGAGTATTTGAAAGACAGACTGCAATGCAATTCCCCCTAAGGGTCTGTTTTGATATGATTATAAGTGAGTATCAGGGACAGTCGCTAATAGTGGCAGGGATAGACTTGAGAAAGGACTTGCTACTCGCATGGGTAACTCTGCGTGTCCTGCTTCAGAGTAAGTTCACCTAGCAACTGATAATCCTAGCACTTGAGGGCAGGACTACTAATGTGATCTACAAAGAGGTCCTTCAGTAAGGGAAATTAGTAGCTCTATGGTGTAGTACACGCGAGCGAGGCCGCTGGCAAAATGTTAGTTTATTTATAAAATTAAAATGTTAACTTGGTTTACATTGGCGTTAAAGAATAACACAACTTTGACAAGTCGTAACGCAGTATTCAAAATATGCACTATTTTGGATCTTAAAAATGCTCCTGTACGTATTACATACGTAAAGTAATTGCTTACATGGACACTCGTCTTGGTATATTTAAATCTTTGACGTGCATTTTCCCATAGTGCCTTCACTCACACCTAAATTGATGTCTTATTTGCGCTCGTAGAATTTACATTTGGAATTGGTGAAATTTTAAATTATAATTCAAACACGCGTGCTCACCCTCGAAATAAATAAAATCTTATTGCAATCTTAGGAAATGCTCGACTGATGAAGTCCAGGCGTAAGTTAGTAGAAATTAAAATTAATACAAAAAAAAAAAAAGGACAAAAGTTCCTTCAATTTAATTGGCTGACACTTCGTATCTTTTGCGTTAAGTTGAAGATCGTTGAACATCTTACATAGAAACTTAAACTTGTTACATCACATTGCGAACACACTGCTGCACAATCTATACCTGAGCTTAACGATAACACAAAGTTAAAGGAACGAACTCAATTTTAACTTCAATACGAATCGACCTTTGCCGTCTTACTAAAAGATAAATTTTAAAATAAATTATAAACCAGAATTGGTATCCCAATTGTTTCATATTTTCACTAAGGAATAACCGTTACCTATAGTTATATTTTTATAAAAATTTTGTGATGTCTCTTGTTGTGTACATGGCTACATATTGAGAGGACCGCGGTAACGTAATATTTTACGTACGGCGGAAGGGCAAAGGTACACAGTGGGCTGCAAAAAGAAACTAAACAAGGATTCGAAAATGTTTTGATTAATCTCGAACAGCGGTGAAACTGGGCCTTCATCCAACAGTTAACTTATTCACGGTATATTGAGAATTAAAAAAGAAAAAAAAACGATCTCTTTAAATAAGTTTGTGTCCGTAACTGACAGTAGTAACGTTGGCACCAAATCATAAGTAGTTCCACGTCCCAGAGGACTGGTGACACGGCGTTCCCGACCGAAGGCAAAGTCACCAACTTTTTATAATTTGCCGCAAGGGGCACTTCCAACAACTCTACATACGACATCTGAACCCAATGAAATGATAAAAACAATTGTTACGAACAACAGCAGTTTTATTTTATGCAAAAGTCAGCATTATATATCAATGATAGATTTCTTTGAGCATATAGCCTACAGCAAAATATTAGTTTGCAACTATAATCATAATTCAATGTGATTTTAATTTCTTATTTAATTGGCTTGAAAACAAACATCAACACAATGGAAGAAAATATACAGATGTACACATCTCGACAAGCACACGGCCTACTTCCATGAACGCATTTATTGACAAGTGCCACCTGCGGCGTCAATTATTGCTACCTGTGGTCATTGGGCTAGAGTAGCGAAATAAACGTACCTGAAATCGAAAAAGTGGTATATTACAGAAACTGTATTTATCGACATTCAGTTTATCGACGTTCAGTTTATTTGCGAAGAAGTCTGAGATACGGGATATATGTCGTCTTGTCCGATGTCCATACGGTATGATTCTTTCAACCCCAGGATGCGGGAAATCCCGTGCAATTCGGGACAGTTGATAACCCTATACCGATGACCCATGAGAGGTGTCTGACGGGTTCATATTACCACACGCACACACAACACACACCTGTCGCTACAGCCAACTGGAAGAAAGTATGTGGTGAGATGAGGAAAGGCTTTTGGCCGAAATAGTGGGGGGAATGGGAATGCCCGGGGAAAACCAACCGGCCACTAGCAACACCCACCCACGTTCCCCACTTGAGGAAATAACGGAACAACCCCGCCGGGAATCGAACGCGAGCCGCCGTGGTAGTAGGCTGGTGTACGAACAATTTGAAAAAAAAAAACAGCTTCATTAACATTACAAGTTTCCCAGATAGAGATGAATAATACATAACTGGCCACAAATAACACAAATTTACACCCATGCTTTGCCCATGACTCGAACCTAGAACCCCTCGCACCGTGTATAGTCACGCGTAACAACTGCATCACAGAGGCCACTCATTGTTCTTCAATGTCGTCTTTAATGTACAATGTTTCAAATTGCGATAATTGAAAATAAATAAGTTTTATTATATATATATATATTGCAGTAAGAAATTCCATAATATTTTCATATTAATACAAGCCATTAGGTTTAAGGCGACGTCATTGTTAACACGTAGCGGAAGATACAGCAGTGGGTTGGAAGAAGAAAATAATCAACGCTCTCTAAAGTCCACAATAAAGCGGAGAGGTTTAGGAGGCTCTTGACATCTGGGTCTTGAGAGCCGATGAGGGCGAAGCGGAGTGACCATAGAGCAACGTCGGAATGCAAGGGTGGGGGAAACGGGAGATCCCCGAGAAAACCCGCCAGCCAGTGGCATTCGTCCGGCACGATTCCCACGCGCGGAAATCTGGGTAGCGACCCCGCTGGGAGTCGAANGCACGATTCCCACGTGTGAAAATCCGGGGAGCGACCCCGCCGAGAATCAAACCAAGTTCGCCTCGGTGGGTGGCGAGAGCTCTAGCCGCTGCGCCAACTGCGGCCCCTTCCTCAATAAGGAGCGAAACGCAAGGATAGAGTAAAACCGACACCCCAATCAATAGCACTAGCCAGTTTTAGGCAATTCACGGTAAAGTGAGCACTTTGAAAGCACTCTCGTTTGAAATAATAGTGAATAAATATATTATATTGTAGCCTTAGATGTTAACTTCCGAGTGCGGTGGAATATGCAAACTCTATTTATTACATACATGTCATTATTTATTTTAAAAGGTTGTCAACGGATAAAAAATGACTGAAAGTAAAAAAGTAACTAGGGCCTCAAAATTGCTCACTTTACACCGTGAACAGCCTATACTTAGTTTGTATCAGGTTTTACCTTCCTCCGTAAAAGCAAAATTCAGAACACCGCTTAGAGTAAACTTGTTAGACATGAAATAATTTTTGGTTTTAATTATTGCATTAACATGATGTGTGCCTGTATGTAGAATTTTAATACTAAAAGTTAAAAAANATTTACACCCATGCTTTGCCCATGACTCGAACCTAGAACCCCTCGCACCGTGTATAGTCACGCGTAACAACTGCACCACAGAGACCACTCATTGTTCTTCAATGTCGTCTTTAATGTGCAATGTTTCAAATTGCGATAATTGAAAATAAATAAGTTTTATTATATATATATATATATATATATATATATATTGCAATAAGAAATGCCATAATATTGTCATATTAATACAAGCCATTAGGTTTAAGGCGACGTCATTGTTAACACGTAGCGGAAGATACAGCAGTGGGTTGGAAGAAGAAAATAATCAACGCTCTCTAAAGTCCACAATAAAGCGGAGAGGTTTAGGAGGCTCTTGACATCTGGGTCTTGAGAGCCGATGAGGGCGAANAGTCGGGCCGGGGGTTACATTCGACCCATCATCTCTTACAGTTTACGTTGGTGGTAAAATTTAAGACACTAGCTGACTGTGCGTGGAGCACCGAGTTTGAATCCAGCGTAAGACGTTGATGTATTTGGTCTTTCAAAACGCGTATATTCTGGTTAAGCGTTTATGCCACCACTAAATACACGTACCACTATTTTTTATTTTTATTTTTTATGGCACACGCTTATATTAGTAGAACAGTGGAGGGGATACATACAATTTGTACCAAAAGTATCGTTTCATTTCCATGGAAAACATGTTTGATATAAGAAACGTATATATACATCAAACGGGAACATATGAGGCATTAGATATCAATAAATTTCAACGTGGCCACCCTACTTGTCAATGCCTAGATACCACCGTTCCATCGTAGCACTGACCACTCTCTGTAGTTGATCAGGTAATATACTGTTGATCGCCGCCACAATCCTTCCACGCGGGTGATGCAGGCTTGTGCTTTTAACCCTGTTCACATTGGATATGGTGTAACACTACATAAGAAGTCCAAGGGGGTTAGGTCAGGTGACCTCTGAGCCCAGACACGCGGTGAACATCTACCGATCCACCGTCCTGGAAACATGCGGTTGAGGTAATCGCGAACAATGAGAAAAAGGAGGGGAGGGGGAGCCCCGTCATGCTGGAACATAACGGTATTCAGAATGACATCAGACTCAAACTGTGGTTCCAAGAAGAGCTCAAGCTTATCATGGTAACTAGTACCTGTTACCGGTTGCTCCCCACACATGGATGGTCCATAAATCTTAAGTCTTAGTCATACCTCGCCACACGTTCACCTTCGGGGTGTTTCTCTCCCAGTCTTGCACTTCATGAGAATTGTTGTCTGCGCATATCTGGCAGTTGTGGCGGTTAACTAAACCACAAATGTGAAGTGTAGCTTCGTCTGCACAGAGGAGGTTGTCTAACAGGTTTACATTTTCCACGGCCCCCAAAAAGTCAGCACACATTGACATACGGGCTGCTTAATCTTCCTCCTCCAGGTGATGCATTACCTGGATGTGATACGCCTTCTTCCTCAGAGTAAAACGAAGTGTACGCCAAACACTGGTTCGTGGATTGTTAATCTCACGGCTCAGCCGACGAACGGAAGCACGTCGGCTCCTTTCAACGGCCTCACGAATGCTCTCGACTGTGTCGTCAGATGTTTATGGTCGTCCAGGACGGTTCTCATTAAGGACACTACCGGTTCGCTTGAACTTGTTCACTTGAAGCTTGATATTGGTCCTTGCCGGTGGCTCTTTTCCATATCGTCGATGGTACAGCTCACGCACCTCCATGAATGTTTTACCACCAAGTTTCCAGTAAACAATTGGCTATTCTTTCTTCTACATAGAGCATCTCTTTAAAAGAACTGCGAAAGAAAACATTACGTTAGTACTTTCTAGGAAGTGAATCGTTAATTTTGGGACATCATATATATATATAAGCACACACACTTCACAGTTGCACAGCGTGCTTCTTCTATTTTGAAAGGCTTCCGTAGTATTTTTTTTTAATTATCAGGGTTACGTCCTGCTATGAGGGAGCATTGCGACAGTGATAAAAAATAGCTTAAACAAGCTTCGCGCCTGTTCTGTTCCCTCAGAATGTTAGGTGGTGACTACAGGGTCTTAATACAGCTGTCCGTTCAGAAAAGATGCAGCATTGTCGCTATAGTTTAAAACACAGTTTTACAGAAGAATAAATATCTTAAGCAGAGGGCTACATGCAGCGATTTTCGCTGAATTTGACACTTTGCAACGACCACATTTATGTTCCAATAACCAAATTTGTAAATTGGCGACAGAATATCGACTTTCATTTCTGTCATGGAAAAATATTTACATTTCAAATATTCCATGGGGGTTTTTTTTTTAAATTATAGTAGACACATCTGCTTACGATGAGAGCCATGTAAGAACTAGTCACTAGGCTTAACCGAGCCTCGGCCAATCACGCGGCGGTGGACGGTGATCACGACCTATCAACTCAGGCGTCTCAACTCTGTCACTACTCTTGACCAAAACCAATGCTCCAATTTGATGAATTACGAAATGCGACTCCTTTCCACAAGTAGGGGGGGGGGCCCTTGTACTCAGTACTAAGCGCGTTGTCAGGCCGGGGTACTATCCACGCTCCGGTCTCTCTCCAGGACATCACTGGAACTTGTCATGTCTCAGCGCTTCGGCCTCTCATTAGGAAGGGGATGAAGGGACTTCGTATGTCTTCATTTACGTTTTAAATTAGCACTCGCCTCCACGGATTAGATAGATCTGGAAGAAAGTGGAGGGGGCGGGTGGGAACGTCTCGTCGACAGCGAAGTCATTAGAGACGGAACAAGTTGCTCAAAGAAACAGACACGAGGAGGAAATTGTCCAGGGCTTGTAACAAGGAACCTTACCAGCATTATCCTGAAGTGATTTCAGGAAATCATGGAAAGTCGAAACCAAGATGGTCGGACCGGAGAATTGAACCCAGGTCTTCCTGAATGCCAGCCCGAGGGTTTATCATTGCGTTACCTCGTTAGGCAACTATCACGATCATAAATACGTTTTATAACGTTTCAACAAAAAAAAAGTTCTTGACGCATGCCATCATACGTAGTTCTTTTTCGCATGATGTGTTCGTTCCTGCACACTCCTTGCGCATAATAACTGGCGTCACCATAAGTTTGACAAATTTATGGCGCATAAATAACTAACTAGGATACATCATGTTTCCTAATTATTCGCTCATGGAGTTGGTAAAAACTCTTTGGTTGGATCAACCTTTTCTGTGTTTTTATATTGGCTTCAAAAACTTCAATTCATGTAGGTAACATTAATTTAGGTCCCACGCATTCGTAGGTACTTATTTTACACTAGAAAAAAAAGTTTTTTTTTTATACGTGACGAGCTTTACACTTGATTTGTATATTACGTGCTTTTCTCAGCGAGCATGAACATGAATTTCATCATTTTCTCCACGATCGAATTGCAAAACTTAATGTTCATATGCTAGCTAAGGCCTTGTCACCATTATTATTCTGATATGGCCTCACTCATGGTTCAAGTTCATTTGTAAATAAGGAAAGGTTTCGCAACACTTACAATGCGTATATTGAGTTTCTAAACAACGGCTGGCGTGCATTCGATCCCGCAAGGTTCGTTTGCAAGGCTGCGTAATTTAACGAGTTGACGTGTCGCTGAAGTTGCGACCAAGATGGTTCAGTAACCGGCCGGCAGCTGTACGTGCGCGAATCACGCAGCCACGCTCCAGGAATCTATTTGCATTTCTCCACCGGTGCTTGCGAGCAGAAGAATTGTCCGCCCAGCCAGGTCTTACGTCAGCCAGCACTTCGTTGACTCACGCACGCACTTTTCCTCCTCGTCAATTATCCTCAAGACGACAAGCAATGTTTTTTTTTTTGGCCTTTTTGCTTATTTCATTCTGCTGAGGGGATGAAGACATTTATAAATACCCGCACATGGTTAAATACTGTTCACGGTAAAGATAACACTTTTGAAATGAAGCTTCGAAAAATAAATCACTGCCCATAACTACATGTATAGTATATTCGCAGTTTCTTCACACTTTTAGAATCGAACCTTTGAAAAATCACGCCATGTACGACGTGTTTGGTTGCTTCTTAAATATTCCTAAAATACAAGCTTTTTGTTCATCTGGTAACACAAAATGGCCTTATTTTCGGTTAAACTGAACTTTTATTTACCTTCTGTCTATAATTTATAATATTTCATTTATAATTAATATGGATAAAAACAGGAAGAAAATGGTTGTGTTGGTAATACCTAGGGCCATCTGTTTTTCGCGAAAATATTCACGCGAAGGCTAGATTCCAATGTCCTATGGCATATGTGCAGTTTTTCTTTAGTTATTGGTAGACACATGAAAAATTCGCGTTTTCATCTCGGGACAAGCTAGAATTCAAAACCTCTTACGTTTGTCTTGCGTATGCTATTGACCTACCCGTTAGTTTACACCTCATAGACATCTCTGAGCCAATTATAAACACACAATAAAATGCGTAACCAGTCACCGTCTTCCGCTAATACAGAAATCAACCAATTAAGAGTGATATTTGCATGATTTTACATACGACAGTGGAGTATAGCCTACAGGTCATTGAACTCGCGAATTTTTCAGGTCTCTAGTTATTGGCCATTTGTCTTTGTCGGGAGATAGTGCCTTACCTGACTGGGCCAATAAGAATTACGTAACTTCGACACTAAGTGTCCGTGACTCGCGGGCAGACACCTGCAATGTGTGACTTCCAATCTCGAAAGTAGGTCGGAGTTCTAGTGTTTTGAAGTACAAGCAGTCCTGAATACTTTTCGCGAAAAAAAAGGCGGCCCTAGTTACGCCTAGCAAGAAATAGTTCCTACGCAAACTGTTACCACACAGAGTGCGCAAGAACGTGGCGCATTTGTCCCTCTGGCGTAATTTTCCAGACTTCGTTAAATTGTGTTTGCATGAGGCTGATGAGTATCCTGGAAGTAGAACTTTAGCAGGGCTTCAAAAAAAGTTGGAAGTAACTGTGAATGGACTATATACTCTTTAACGCAGGCGCCTAGTTAAGTTGGCAACGAATTCATAAAATTAGTTCTCAAGGCTTTGAAGCTGTATTGCGAGCGCAATGTTTACATTTATGCCTAATGAATTAAGTTACTTTTGTTTTACACACATTAAGAGCACGAATTTGCATATCAGTACGTTTGCGTTCCTAAAAATTCTACGTTTTCACGATAATGGCGTATGAACAAAAGTATTATGTTCTTGGTAATGCTAATTTTACACCCGGCAGAAGAACTCAAAATGAGAAGGAAACTCTATCTTGAGCAGGGATTTAAAAAATGTTCGGTTAACCCCGTAGACTATCCCGAATATATAATCGTTTGCGTACGGCATGCCACGAAGTAAGTAAAATGATAAAGGCTGTTCATTGTAAACTGAGCACTTTTGGAAGCCCTGCTTAAGATATACTTGTATTCACATTGTGTATTCTTTAGCCGCATGTAAAATTAACATTGCCGTGGGTCTGATAACTTTATTCATGCGTCGGTCAAGTGAAACTGTGAAATTATAGGTAAAGTAAATATTTTACTAATTTCCTTATTCTTGTATTTACGTGCGTTTAAAAAAAAGGAGAAAGCAAATGAAACATTTTCAGTATTCACAAACGTTTGCCTAACACTTTTAGTTCAACGTTAAAGCACGGAGCTATATTCCCTCCGTCGTTACCGACTTTACTAGGCGCACGCCACTCAGCGCGCCCGTTAAAATATGCGCAGATAGGGGTAGCGACATTTTTCAAAGGTTGATTTTAAAAGCGCTCATTTTAACGTTAATAGCCTTTAGTGTGTGTTACTTTTCAGTGTCAGTATCCACCACCAATAAAGGCAGTGCCTTTTTTTTTTGTCGCTGGTGTTACCAGCCGCTGCTATCACACTGAAGATTTATGACTCGCTGCTATTTGCGAATGGCCCAGTTTTTTTCATAGGTTATAGGTAGAGGCCTGCAGAATTAGCAGATTCCATGGCGCGTGGGCTTGACTGCACATTCTTATGTACAATTATTTAGCTATTAACTGTCCATTGGCTGCTTGCTGCCAGAATAGAAAGTAATGATTGAGCCTGCATTTAATTGCATTTTTGTTATTGGGTGAGGGTTTTCTAGGCGGTGTCAAATAACGTGTCCACCAATTGGGAAAGTAACACAAGTTAACAAGTTTTTGAATTCCAACGTGTCCCGGAATGAATCCACGAATTCTTCATGTCTCCAGTTACCCATGGGTTATCACAAGTTATTTATAAACACTTGCGAAACTGAAATTACTTTCTTTGCGAGAGCTGAAATTACAAGTTTAATGTGTACAAAAAAAGGGTATTTACCTTTACCACGGCACACCTTAAAAAGTAGCCTAAGTGTTGACTTTCTTAGAAAGAGTAGGAGCGTTGACTTGCCACACGATGGCGGCTCGGGCAAAGTAAAGGGTAAATGACGCTATCTCGTGTCGATACAGGGAACTAGTTCCAGAAATGCGAAGAATTTCTGTTACAACTTCGTTACTTCTAAAGTATTCCATAGTTCCTGTGCAAACAATGAACAACGAGCGCACTGTAAAATAGTTGTTCTCCTTTTCATAACGTGTTAATTATGTGTCATCGTTTTTTAGACTGAAAATTTTTAAGGACCATAAATATGTTATAAATATGGCAGTTCTCACACTTCGGTGGATAAAACAAACATGAATTAAATTTAATTAATTGAGCGAGAACAAATTTAAACACGCATCTTTAAATACGACGTTAAGACACGGAACTACTTTTTCTGCTTCGTTGCCAACTTAACTGAAACCGAGCCAGCTGATATTTACTTTAAAATGTATAAAGTAATGGGCAGGTTTTTTTTTCATATAGGCTAATTTTAGAAGTGCTTCGTTAACAGTGAACGAACTATAACATAAAGGAGCTCGCAGCTAACCTAGTATCTATCACTCGTTTACGCGTACTGCAGTCTTTCATGGAGAGATTTTCTGACTTGGTCCTTGCACCAAGCTGTAATGCAATTCTTCCTTCGTTAGAACAGGGAAATAAGTACTCAGCTAACCACGTAACATATTCACGCTATGTTCGGTCCGCAGTTTACTGAACACCTTTCAAAGCTCTGCCAAAATTTAATTATTCTGGTATTTTTCTACATCCTTACGCCAAACGTAAAACAAATCAACTTCAGTGTGTCTACCGGATGATTCAAAACAACATCGACAACGCTTAGTATGTTTTGTGGCACCGGTCCAGTGAAAGGATAAGGTTTTACATGTTAATGGTTTTAAGGGTGTCTGGGCTACCCTTCACTATCAAACAAAAACATACTTTTTTCCATCTTTGTCCAGGCCACATTGCTATAAAACGTTTTCTGAAAAATTTAATATCCGGAAAATTGCAGTTAAATTTCAGATCTATAGATTAAACAAAAACTCAAAGACACGAATTTTTACACATTTACACGTACTTGCTCTCTTGTAGTGCTGTTATTTTTTTTTCAAAGGATACAAAGTGTTTTTTGTTTGTAAGTGATAATGTGAAAGGTAGCTGTGACACGCCTAGTATCATTTAACATGTAAAAACTCCATTCTTTTGCACGACTGGTTCCACACCAGGCAGTATTACCCTTAACTGTTGGAAACGTAAGAATGGTACTATTAGGCCGGGTGTTTCCCTCGTGTGTGTAAAAATATCAGCTGAAGTAGCCACCAGTTTAAGTATTACATTTTAATTGCGACTTTTAAAAAAAAAATTTTTTTCCCTCTCATTTCGTTGCTTAAAATTACTTACTCCAGTCGATGTTTACGTGAAACAAAATACACGCAGTAAATGACAGGGATTTTTATTTTCAAAAGTTGGTAACTAAACTCTTTTTTAACAAGAATAATAATTATTTTTATTGTTTACATCATTTATTTACAGATCAAGTCTCGCGTGCTCTTAATGAGCTGCAATATTGAACATAAGGACATGTGATTTTCGCGAAAATAGTTTNAGTCTCGCGTGCTCTTAATGAGCTGCAATATTGAACATAAGGACATGTGATTTTCGCGAAAATAGTTTCAAGCAGGCTAGATTTAAACATCCTGTGTAGACACCCCGTAGTTTTCCCTTTGTTACTGGCCACTTGACTTGGTGAGATGAGAGCTTTCGTATTTGGCTGGGCCAACCAGTACTATGATACTCCAACACTGTACGTCTGGGACACTGCACACTGATCGCTATTGGCTGCACGGGTTCACGGCCACGAGTATTTGGTTTGATGAGCTTCGTTTTCGTGGCCATTGCAATCAGAGTGCAGCAGCACCACGAGCCACGAAACTAGCTGCGAAACACGGAGTAAACGACTACTATTTAGTTCCTTCTATAGTTTTTCTTTAGATTCGGGGGCTAGATCTACCACCAGCTCAGGGACGTTCCAGAAGAAAATATCTAAATAATTGACAATGTAATACACTTGGTCTATTCTGCAAGGCAAACCTCATTAATATTCTGGTGTTTTAACCTACCAGAGTTCCTGCATTTTTCTGACTTGCTACTTACTGCCTGTGCACAAATTTAGCGTCAATGTGTATGGTAATATTTGTTATTATATTTTAGAATTTCTTATACTGTAATTAGTTTCCATTAGGGTTGAACGTATACTGTAACAAACGTAGTTTTACAAATTATTTGTCCCTCTTCTACGGGGTCTTTTATAAAAATATCGATAAATTTTTCAGTATTTTAATTTGTGTGTGTGGTCTTAGCAATAAAATTCTCGTAAGTCATCCATTTTAATGATCTGATAACATGCTATTCGCAACACGTCAGTTTGAATGTGATGTGTGTGTGGGAGGGGAAGGAGGGGCTTAATTTTTTTATAATGCTTGAGCGTTGTGATAGCAATAATTAATCACAGCAGTCATTTTGATGAGTAGCATATGATTTTGTAAACAGCGGCTGAATAAGAGAAAAAGCAACAAGATTAACTGCAGCACTTAAAAAAAGCTCTATTTGAATTATTTCTCACTTTGTTGTCGTGAGCTTCGATCTGTCCTAGAAATTTACCCCGGGTAATTCCCCCCTCCCCCAACTTATTTTTACGTACGCCAACGCCATTCATTCATGCCAAATGCAGCCTATTGAATTAATGAATAGTTGCAGATCGAGCGTAACTTTAGCTGAGGTGGAAGCCAGGTCTGCGTTACGGAAATTTTGGCTTTNCTTATTTTTACGTACGCCAACGCCATTCATTCATGCCAAATGCAGCCTATTGAATTAATGAATAGTTGCAGATCGAGCGTAACTTTAGCTGAGGTGGAAGCCAGGTCTGCGTTACGGAAATTTTGGCTTTCGCACGAACGATGGGTAAAATTTGTTTATTCATATTTCCCATGTGCTATCGATTTTTTTTCTCAGTTTAAAAACGCTGGAGGAGACATACGTCCCATAATTTTGACACGCTACAGGTTAAATCACAGTAAACAAAATTATCCTCAAGCATTTTGTTGGTACTCCGTCCGTTCGGCAGGAAAATGGTAATTTATGCCTGGTAATACTGTACATCCCTAACGAGCGGGGGCCGCGGTGGTGTAGTGGTTAGACCACTCGCCTTCCACCCAGGCGAACCGGGTTCGACTCCCGGCGGGGCCGCCCTCGGACCTTTACGTGTGGAAATCGCGCCCGATGATGCCGCTGGTCGTTGGGAAATCTCGGGGATCACCCATTTTCGGCGCTGCCCCGTACTCAGCTCGCTTCACCCTCATCGGCCGCACAAATTTCTTCCCTCGCTCGTTCACCCAACGAGTACGGCTCGTCACTTAAGCTGCTCGCACAAAACAGCTGTTTCAATCAACTGAAATACGTAG
The DNA here is from genome assembly GCA_002778355.1 of Clitarchus hookeri. Lineage (NCBI taxonomy): Eukaryota > Metazoa > Arthropoda > Insecta > Phasmatodea > Phasmatidae > Clitarchus > Clitarchus hookeri. Next base: position 19,599 of record NQII01012429.1, read on the forward strand.
CATGACGAACGGGAAAGGGCAGGAGCTCATTGCCCTACGCAGTGACTTGCAAACATACACTTGTAAACCCTGAATATTGAAACTTTTAACATTGCCTTTCGTCTTAAAATTATTTTCCTTACATAATACCCACTCTTAAGCCTCTATCACACGTTACTGTTTTCACCCGGACAGAAAATCACCGTTCGGGAAACAGCTTTTTTCGCTGCTCCGGGTTTACTACGATTGCAGCCGGACGTGCGAATATCAGCCAGTTGTGCGGGTGCAGTGACATACAACGGACTGTAACTTGATAAAAAATATCACATGCAAAATATACTTACAACTAGAATTATTCTTGAAGTCGTATAATAAGTCTAAGTCTTCTTGCAGCACTTCAAACACTTTTCTCTAATCACTTTTTCTTTTGTTCCTGTCTTGGGTTTTGTCCCATAATGCAGATCGTGCTTCAACTAGCGAAATGAGCAATTCTACGTCTATTTCAAAATTGCTCATCTTATAATCGCGCACAAAGCACTGTCTTCCCCGTACGGTATCCATCCCGGACAATGTGGAAAGAGGCATGTTCTCTCATATTAATCGGACGGTAAAAAAAAAACGTAACGCGTGAAAGAGACATTACACTGTTTGCGTTTTCTTTTAAATACTTATCACCTCCCTCACACCTCAGGCACTTTGCCATCCACTCGATGCATGAAAAGCTTTTAAGTACGCTGTGTTCAGTCTAACTGGTCTTGCATCCAAAAACGTCCGGCGTATCTTTACCCGAATTCGAAAAACGGACGCAAGACATCGCATTTGACACGCAGGAACTTCTCAACTCGTCTAACTATCGTGCAGCTGGCAAATTAGGTGTGGCCTCATAGTTTTAACCCTGAAGTGAAAGCAATGCGTTACGTTTCAAGGAAGCAGATGTAGGCAAAATAAAATTTCCTGTACGCTTCATGGCTGCCGAATTTTATACCGTATGTACATATACTAGGCACTCGGCTCTGTCTTGTTTGCTACTTAACTTTTCTGTTGGCTCATGTTGTGTGTTCATGAACTTTTCGCTCTTTTCTGACGTCATGGAGATATCGACTTCGAGGCTAAGTGTCTTATGTAAACGGTGGGGTAACTAGTACCAATTAAACATGGAAGTCAACATATTTTAAGGAGGAATATGCATAAATATTAACACATTATCGAAGAACGTTCTTAAGGAAAACTTAAAGAATTATGAGTCATATTTAAAACTAAAATAAAGATGAAAAGTCTAACAGAAACAACAAAAATTCTTCCCGAATGTTGGCTTCGGTTGTAGGGAATAATTAGTAAGTTTGGAACCGTAGACACTGTAAAAGGCTTTGGCTTACACTGAATAAGAGGAAATTTTTCTGATTCGCTAGGTATTTATAAATCAAATTCACTCGATTTGGATTTGAAAAATACAGAACTGAATCATTCTAGTGCATTTTGTACGAGCTTGCTGCGTTCTGGAAATGAATGCCCATCTTTTGTAGAAAGTACGGGTTTGAGATTTCATTGTAACTTGGGCGAGGCATAAGGACTACGCATTCCGTGTAGGAAGCACAGTGCAAGATTGAGTGCGCGCTATAGGAGATGTGACAAAGTTGTGAGCTCAGAACCTAACACGTTATTTTAAAATAAAATCACAGACGTTTAAATGTACCTTTAAAAAAAACTGCACCCAAGTTTATCGCCACAGGATACACGTAGTACTAGGATGACTCTACGTGAGTTTATATTGTAAATATATAATATTTCCATGTATACGGAAAGCAACTGGGTTGTTGATTGTTGGCCTCAAAACGACGAAGGAAGTTGACATGAACGTTTGCCCTGTGATATATCATTTCCGCGTTATAAGCTTTCCAAGGATGTGCTTAAATGTGTAACATCTCTAACTATGTTTGATCAACTCCATCTTTACTTGTGGATTGGCAGTGGTGCGTTACTTTACTAGAAGTGTTCATAATTCCCACCTTGCACCATAATACACGTCTTCACAAGCAGCATTGTTGACTAACATAATGATTTGCTTTTTGGTCAATAGTGAGCAGCGTTTGGCGTCCGACATGTGTCGGACAATGCCACAGGGACTAGCAACATACACACAAGTTAACATCAAATCGCAATCAGTACTTCAACAGGGGCGTGTCTACTACCATCTGATGAATTAAACTGGCATGTAACTTCTACGTGATCCACCAGGGGAACTATGCACATCGACTATAAAGTTAATTTTTGGAGTTGTATTATCCCCATCCCATTTACTTCATATTTAAATGGAAAAACTTTGTTTGCATGCGTACGTGTACCAATGAGAGTAGAACATAACATTAGCGTGAGATTTAATACAAATACGGCACAACAAATTGTGAAACATCGTAACACTGCTTAAATATTCCTTTAGATGCAAATTTATCTTTTCCAAGTGCAAGTAATTTTGTCTCTCATGTCTCTTTGTTACAAAAATCATTATTCAATAGTATTAGTTACTTATATCTACTATTTATGACAATGGTTATGTTGAATACACGTTTGTTACACCACACTCGTTCTACTAAATATTAAATCACAGGTTGCAAAGCTGTAAACTTGGAACACATATTAACATAGCAAGTCCCAAAACCCGACACACGAAGGGTTTTAATGTAATTCGATCTCTGCTTTCGAAAAACATTGAGTTAGTTCTGGTTACCAAAAGCACAATTATGTTAATAATTTTGTTTATTGTCAATGAAGTTGAAGTAAGATAAACGGATGTAACTGCAAGTAGGACTTATTAATTCAGCCGTAAACAACGATTCGTCTTCTCTAATAAACTACTTTGTTGATTTTATTTCTTGATAGTTTGTCGCTGGTTATAGCGAAAAAGAAAAATGAACCACGGCCCCTTGACTTTAAGTGCGCACTAAAGCTGGCTCTCTGTTCAGTTTGAAAACGACCTTTCAAAATATAAAGTTTCCGCCTGGCAATAGAATGTTTTTCAAAACAAAACATTGTCCGGAATACGTTTAATAATGTCGGTTACGAGTAATAATAATACATGAAATGTATTAACGTCTTATCCCGAGTTCAGTGCTTAAATTGGTAACCTTAAAAATTGTTTTAGATTGGTTTTTTACAAGCCAGAGAAAGAATTGGCTTAATAGCAAAGAGTAACGAATTTGTTATTTCACACCCTCATGGATACCAGTGATTGGGGTCACGACAATGTTAATTGCTACATGGCAGGAAACAGTAAGGCGAAGGATATCTTAAATTGGTTACTATGGGCTTTATTTTTTTTTTTTTTGCACACTAGGAAAAGAATGTTCATAATAGTAAAGAATTTATTATTTCACAATCGCATGGTTACAAGTGACTGGGGACACGGCATTGTTAATCGTTACACGGCAGAAAAAGTGAAGCTAAGGTCTCTTAGAATTGCTTAACTAATTGCGAAAGCACCTACGTCACCTGACACCCGGAGCTCNCAGAGAAAGAATTGGCTTAATAGCAAAGAGTAACGAATTTGTTATTTCACACCCTCATGGATACCAGTGATTGGGGTCACGACAATGTTAATTGCTACATGGCAGGAAACAGTAAGGCGAAGGATATCTTAAATTGGTTACTATGGGCTTTATTTATTTTTTTTTTTGCACACTAGGAAAAGAATGTTCATAATAGTAAAGAATTTATTATTTCACAATCGCATGGTTACAAGTGACTG
>NQII01012430.1:0-22636 GCA_002778355.1 Clitarchus hookeri
AAAGTATCACTTTATAGAAAAATTAAAATTAAATTTAGAATAACGTGAAAAGTTTATTAGAAATTTAGCTCATATAAAGATGGGTATAAATTGTGTTGTTGTGTAGATCATATCAAATTCTGATTTGTGTAATATTGATAATTCATGTGATGCACAATTTACCGGAGGTAAAAGTGTATGGTGTTATTGCAGTTATATCCAGCATTTTATACTAGTTAGTACAATCATTTCAACCAAATAATAATAGAAAAACAACAAATGTATGAAAACAGTTCGTATTTCTCACCAGCCTGCAAAGAGTGGAGAAGGAAGGTAGATAGGTTTCGCGTAGATCTCGTTAAGTTAAATTTGGAGTTAAAAGGGAATTTTGTATTTTGATTTCGTACGTACCAAAGGAGTATTTTTCAAAAGCAGACGACGTATAACAAGATACAAATAAATAAACACTTCCACATTTTAAAATATTTACTTCAAACTTACAGGAGAAGAAAACGAATCATTCTGAACTCCATTCAAGATTATTACTCTTAGGTTAAATATTAAAATAAATATTTGCAAACGGTGGTTTAAAAAAAATTTTTGCTGAAAGAAAATTTAAATTTCAACACTTATTTATTTTNAATAAATATTTGCAAACGGTGGTTTAAAAAAAATTTTTGCTGAAAGAAAATTTAAATTTCAACACTTATTTATTTTATGACGTTTATAATGTTAAAGTTGATATAGATCAAAGATTAATGAAAGTTCATCACAAGTTAGATTACCAGGNTTTTATGACGTTTATAATGTTAAAGTTGATATAGATCAAAGATTAATGAAAGTTCATCACAAGTTAGATTACCAGGTCTTCTGGGAGAGCTTTAACATTTTCGAGAAGTTATAAGTTCACCTTCCAATTGGTTAAAATTTCTAAAATTTAATATAGCGATATTTAAGAAAACAATTTAAATAAGCTGCAGGCCTACCGAAATTTCCCGTTGTAGACTCGACGATAGATTCCATTTGAACAAGCACTTCAAAAATAAATTGTATTGAATAGGGCTACATTGGTAATTAAGAGCTGTTTCAAAATAAATTCTTCTCTACAACCGCTTATAAAATACTTTTGCGGCAAATTGGATTCTGACTAGACAAAAAAATTATGATGGGTGGTACAAAATTATATCAATTAAGTTAACAAAAATTACACGAAATATGTCTTAAATGTTTACCAAGCTTCTCTTTGTAATTCACATGACCGGAAGATCACGCCATGAATAAATACAAGCTATCTTATAATATATAAATCGACTTAAAATTTCATATCATACATTTAAATATGCCGCAAAGGCACACGTACATTAATACAAACCTCATAGGCAACCATTACTCCTACATATAGATGCTAACGTCACAGAAAACTTAATTACATTACAGAAACGTGGTATATAATCAATTTAAGAATAACAAAAATTACTTGAAACATAACTAAACAAATAAATATAAACATGCACTGTAAATGAACATTAATGGCATGGTGGGTAGAATTCAAAATGTAAACAAACATGAAATTGACTTGAATAAACGCNACTGTAAATGAACATTAATGGCATGGTGGGTAGAATTCAAAATGTAAACAAACATGAAATTGACTTGAATAAACGCACTTACGTGATATGTCAAACCAGGAATAAAAACAAATACAAACCAGGAATAAAAACAAATACACGACCTGTAATTACCATTACAGAAGATACTTTATTTTACAAAATATTTGTAAAGCAATTTATTTAGGTGCAGAAGGAAGATGCCAGTAAGGTTAATCTTTAACTAACTGAATAAAAGTGTGATAAATAATACCAACTTAGAGAACTTCTATATTTTTGTATGAAACATATAATGAGTACGAACATTCAAACAAGGTTACTTTACCCAAATATGTGTAAAATATTAAACCCTACTTTAAATAAATTATACCGAAGTAATAGCACCGATGGTAAATTTTTATAGGCATAAATAAATTAAATCTACTAAAATAATTAGAATATATTAAGATTAATATTTAATCAATTACGCTACGTAAAGAATAAAATAATTTATTTAGATACATGCCAACTTACATACTTGAGTAGAATTAAAAATATTATTAAATTTTTATACACTGACAATGACATTGCTATTACAAAATCATTCGTTACATATATTCGAGTTTATGTGTTACATGCCTTCATAGCTACACTTGAAAGGCGGGGTAAAGAACACATATCATTGTAGCTAATACCAACTAGAGGATGTAAAATAAAACCGAGTGTTGCTAACGCCAGAAGACGACTGGCCGGGGGGAAGAGAACACGACACGCCCAAAGACTAAAGACGAGGGAGACCGCTTATTCGTCTTCTGCGCATGTACCCAACATTGACCTTCCCCAATCATACACTAGGCCTACTGTCAAAGTCACTTGGTCAACAACGATGAAAGTGTTTGTTTATAACTTAATTTCTAAACGACAACCGGTTTTAAATGAACAAAATACCTTTACCAATTTGAATTTAAGCACACTGTTTTACAAGTTGGCCAGGGGAAGTATACATACATCTCAAATCATTTGTTAACAAATAAGTTTTCTGACCTAACATTGGAACGACGCCGTTTCCGCTAGACGCGATGGCAGAAAAAAAGAGTTCAATGTCGGGCCACGGAGGTTGGTTGTGCGCAGCCAGCGAGATCGGTCTCTCTCGTCTATAGTCTACGGGTACGCCGCAGGCCAAGTTCAAAGTTCTCGCTGGAAGAAGTTGGAGTGCAAAGTTCCGCACTTTCCACCCGGTTATTAACAGCTGGGTTATCACCTCAGGGCGGGGGTCTCTCGCACAGGCACATGTATGCGCCTTGCAGCACACTGTTTAAGGCCGTTGGCAACGGGAAAAATCTATTATCTTATATCTGAGTCATATATAGTTCAAATTGTAGGAATTTTCTGTGACTCCCTTGTCCTCAGATAAAATAATTTTAGACTCCGTGGTTTTTGCAAAATGACACGTCAAAACCAAAATTCTTACTGTTTTTGGGATGTACAAATAATTTAACCAAACTATTTGCAGGAAATTTAAAAAGGGTGTCTGAAAAATTATGTCTTAATATATTTTAAGGTATATTTAGCAAAATATATTTTCTAATAATTTAGGAGCAGCCAAAAATCAAATATATGCAAACATTTCCTTATATTAAGCAATTTTTTAATTGAAAATACATTTGCTTGTAAAATTTTATATACATCTTGAAGTAGTTCTTGGCATCTTCTTTCAGGCTTAATAATGTTATTTCTCAAAGTAAGATGGTACATCACAAAAACAGTAAACATATTTAATTTGACGTGTCGTTTTGTAAAAAAAAACATGCAGTCAAAAACATTTTATCTGAGGATAAGGTAGTCACAGACAATGCCTACAAATCGAACAATATATGACTCGCATATAAAATAACTAATTTTTCAGTGTCCATCGCCCTTAAGGGTCCTGTACACCGAAAATTGTTTGAACGTTGAAGAGACAGAAGTAAGGGAGCGATACGGGTGGAAATGACTTGTTCGCCTAGCGGCCCATCGCTCTTACGCGCAAGACGTGCAGTGTTTCCTTCGTTGCGCCACTCTGTGCAAAGTATATATATATGAACCATGAGATTCTATTACACGCGATGAAAGTCAAAATATTAATTTACACCTACATGGGTATACTTTTCATTTACCAAATAAGGAAGGGGCCTCGGTAGTGTAGTGGTCCGACTTCTCGCCTCTCAACTAGGCGAACCGCGTCCGATTCCCAGCGGGGTTGTTCCCGAATTTTTGCATGTGGGAATAGAGTTTGACGATGCCACTGATCGGCGGGTTTTGTCGGGGATATCCTGTTTCCCCCACCCTTTCATTCCTGCGTAGCTCCATAATCACTTTGCTTCACCCTCATCGGCTCTCAGGACGTCGATGTTAAGAGCCGCTCAAATTTCTCCTCTCCACATATCAAGGAAAATGCGCAGATATGCTACTACTATAACATATTGCCTTTTTGTTTAATACGCTTAATGTGATGAAAGCAAAACTGAGTAACCATAGCCTATTGGTTTTTAATTTTTCTGACAAAAAGTCGTATTCCCAGAACAATCATTTACTGAGATGCGCATACACGCGCAAACAGCGATTTTATTTACATCTGTGTCTCTCTCGCTTTATCAAAAGTTCAATTTATGTGCCATAATTTCCTTATCAGTGAAATTACTAAATATGTCTCGTTATTGTGCGTTTGCACGACTTTGAATGTAGTTGCAACATTTTATCCGCGCATTATCTGGTAATTGCGAAACGGTATGAATCCATTGGTAATTGGAAACTGATGCATCAGAAATTACGTCAGGGTTACTCGAAAAGTTCAAAATGTACGTTTGTTTTCCAGCGTAATCCATATTACCGGAGAGGTAAAGTTGAAGTTGCAAAATAATGTCCCTCAAGGGTTCCGCCTGCCTGGCGCTTGAACTGCGCTTCAGGGTGTTTGAAATCTTTTTTTGTTTGACGAAAATATTGAACTTGCCCTCAGTATGTTAACCTACGAAAATACATTAAACCCCAGACGACCATACCCCAGACGTGGAAGGAACGGTACTCTAAGGTTACCACGCATTCTGTATAAATGATTTTGTAGCTCTCCAGTATAGTTAAAATCGTCTTCTTCAGACTGCCTTATCTTAACAAAAAACTATCCTGCAAAGCGCCAAACTACAGGAGCGTGTATTGAACTTCGCTACAGATATTTCATCAATACAATGATAGGGTCTTCGATGAAAGTCTCATAGTTAGACGCAGCGCTACGTGAACACTGCACGCCAGTTCAGAGCCCTGCACGTAGCGGCGATGGCGCTCTTATAGCGCGTGCCAGTGTAGCACTTACAGCTCTCGCTCTTCTCGGCAAGAAAAAAAGAGAAAACCGATGCAGGCGGGTGGGACACATAAAAACTGAAATACGGTAGATACAAGTAATTCGATATGAAGTGCGAGGCCGTGCCTTAATGGCACTGTCTACCGACTGGCAGCTGCGAAATTTAAATAGGAAATCCCGTATTAAGGAAATCTAGCCTAAGTGCATTAATTTTGAAGATAATAATTTCAAACAAAATGTATTATTCATGAAATTTTTAGGATAAATTTCCTACAGTGGAGATGTTTCCATAAAATGTATAACCTGTTTGCAAGAAATTTTTAAAATTTATTAAATTTTTTTTCCAAATTTTTACATAATGTTTATCTTTATTGAAAATATACGTTCGTAGGGATCTTCTCGTAAAAAATTCATGGAGCATATATTTTGTTCGAAAAGTCCATCTTTAGAATTAACGCGCTGGGGCGAAAATTTCTAAACATGGGATTTCCTACTTAAATTTCGCAGCTGCCAGCCGGCAGGCAGTGCCCTTAATGGGTAAGCGGCTCTGCAGTTTCCCAAAGGACTGGAATGAGGGGGGTGTCTCTCCCCCCCTACCCACGGAGAAAATACCTTGCAGCAGAGAGGCGGAACAATGGCATTTGCGAGAAGAAAATTTCCTCCCTACTTCGGGCGGTGGGAACTTGCCTTGAGAAGTCCTCCCCGCCTCCAGTTTCGCGAGCTTCTCTTATGCGAAATGATCAACTGGCTGTCAGCCTTCTCAAATTCCCCTCCGAGGATCTGAGAATCGCTCACAAGTTCACCCTGCCAGAAGAATCCCCGCCGCACGCTTACCACCTCTCCTGGCGGGAGAAGAAGATTTCTTGCTCCGCAACCAGACACCCTCCGGACCCTAAGAAGGGGGAAGGGGATGCGAAGTGCTGGATTTATACAGTTCTCTGTTGTTCGAGTGACAGGGATTTCGCAGCGAAGGCGTTATGCACTCTTGGCTTCACTTTTCAATGGGGTGGGGGACGATGGGGTGGTTTGTGTGTATTAAGCGGCGAACTGGCGTTTAACATCTAAACTTCAAGCGGCACTTCAAGAATAACGATGAACTTCGCAAACTTGTCTCTCCAGCTGTGGCGGGTTGTTTATAAACACAATTAGCAAAATGCTCCTGAGAGCGGTATTTATTCGTACATTTTGAGCCCATTTAAAACTGCTTTCCCTCACCCAGCCTTGACCTTGTTACAAAAAGTGTATCCAAGAGACACACGTACTTTAATACTAAATGTAAAGCTGGTGTTTTAAATATATGACGATGCTTAAAATTAGTTTCTAGTGGATAGGAAATTTTTTTAGATTTCTCAAAAATATTTTATTTCAAAAAACAAAATTAATAAAAAATATTACTATAACATTTGTTATTATCAAATATAATATATTTGCTTAGAAAAGGCAGTAACTACATGAAGAATCTTATTTTTTGGAAGCAGTGAATATCTTCGTTGTATGTCTCTCTCACAGGAAATAAATTGAACACAAGGAACAGTTGAACACATGAACTATCGCAGTTTAATTGTCCGCAGATATTACTTATTTTCCGAGTATGAAATACGTCAAAATATTTAAATGTAGCTATTAAAAAATATTTTTGGCAATAAAGTATCACCAGTATTATATCATAGCCATATAAAAAAATTTACGTTTAACTAATTTTGTATGTCTCGGGACAATTTTCTTTGTATTAAATAGTCATAAATTAAGTTGGACCAAAGTATGATCTTTAAAGATAGTAAGTAATCTATTTTCATTCAATTTCCTATTCAAGTACTTGCTTGTCACTTTAGTTCTAAGTTAAATTTAATTCGTTTTGATAACTGCCTTGCAAAATGCAGTTAACATATCAGAATTAATCTCGTACACTTTATTTTTTGTATGAAAAACTGTTGTCGGTCATTTTTTTACAAAAAATATTATCTTTACGTATTAAAGCTGAATTGACTGGCACACTCATCAACACGTAGCCCAAAGCGCTGGACACAGAAATATGAAATTTAAAGTGCGGCTTCCCCTTAGGGTGCTGGCACTCTATAAAAAAATATTTTTCCGAAATTGAAACCCAAGAGGGTGAAAATGGGTAAAATATATTTTCTCGTGGCTTCAAAAGATTTTTTATAGTAACTGATAAAATATATATTTTGAAGTTTTCGAAATTCAACCTGTAAAATTAAGAAAAGAGTTACTTTGTGTTTTCGAGGAATCCTGAATGTCTCTTAATCCTATGATATATCAATATGTACTCTGCTTTGAAAGGCTACCTAAATAATAACCTTAAAAGTGATTTCAAAAATGTTCTTAATGCAAAGTTTAAAAAAGTAAAAATAATCATTTTTTTTTTTAAAAAACTCCTCAATATTTTAGTAGCACGATAAAATATTGTTATACCCTCCGTTTCGAAAGGTTGGCTACATTAATTACTTAAAATAGGATCTGGTATTTTTCCAAATTCACCACTCAGAAGGTTAAAAACTGCTGTAAAATGTGTTTTGCATAATTACATAACACCGATTACAGGTCCGTAACTTTCAAAAAAATTTTTTGTATATTCTTATCACATGAAAAAGGTATGAATACGAAAGAGACTAAAATTTTAATGCGAAAAAAAAGTTTAATTTACCTTATACCTGCAGAAAAGTTATTTGGAATGAGCAGAATAAAAAATAATAGCTTTTTAGTCCACCAACAGGGAACAAAGTTCTATTTCCTAATATATTTTGCAAATACTATTACAGTGTGTTGTCCCTTAAGGGATTATAATACCTGAAAATTCATAACGGCTATGGTATAACTATACAATGGTATAACAAGTGTACCCCATAACGGAAAAGAATATTTTGATTATAACCACTCCGACCATCCGTTCTGCCCTAGTCTGCTTGCTTGTAGTCGCGCATTCCTACTCATTAAATCCGTACTTGCATACGTAAAATTATGTTTATTTTAGTATGTGTAAGCAGAATTAAGAAAAGCATTTTCAGTTATTTTTTCATCCCGGCAGTCTGTCCGAAAAATTAAGCCAACTAAAATATGTAACTAGTACATTTTTTTTTTTACAAATCAGGAAAGATTTAGAGTGACTCGTAGTTATGAAATGGCGATTCGGGTGCAACTCGTAGCAAGTCGTAGACGACGGGATTAGCTCGTTCGGATGATTGAACCCCCGCGGGCGTTTTCTCCTACTCTGTCATACCGGTCGGGTTTAAGCCATTTTGTATTTGACTATTTTCTGCTGTCTCGTTTCCTAATAAAATTATTATTTACATCCGCTAAACTGCTATCTTATATTTTTTTAGTTTGTTATTTTTTTCGGTAGCCTTCTTGTTTATCATTGTTTCCAATGCATACTGCTAGGGTGCACCACGCGTTAGTGTTGGCGTCCATATTAGTTTTTGGTTACTCTGTTGGAGAGCGCAGTTTGGATATGTGCTAGCGTATTATTTGAAATATGAATTAAATAACTGTATGCTATTTTATAAACATAAGACTTCCATTTATATCGGCTCATATAATTTTATGCACCGTAAAAAATCTTTTGGAGAGGACGACCCTCGTAATGCCGGACTTTGAGTTGGTAGACACGTCCCCTAACCGACCAAGCAGATTATCAACTGACAAATAAGTAGTTTGAATGTGTTACTACTGCAGTTATTATTGTGATAATCAGATGTATTTATAACTATACTTGACATAATTTATTTCGAGTTTGATAATTATTGCTATATTGGTTAAGAAATTTATCTGAATGCAAATAAATCCTGGTACCCAAAAACATATTAAATCTATGAGTTAAAATTAATGTCATATATAACAATTGTAAAGGGTATACTGTTTGGTTTTTTAGTAAAGTGATTATGGAGACTTTGGCACATCGGGACCTGGGACCGGAGCGTCGGAGCTGTTTGTGCTCTGTCATTCCCGTCTGCCGGTGGCCATATTAAGGTCACGTTACCTTATCATTGCACTTTAACACCAAATTACCAAAAAATCCAAATTTTTTAATAATTATAAAAAAATATAAAAAACTAGACAAAATTATTTAAAAACTATTAAAAAATTTATTGAAATAAAACTAAAATTTCTGGAGGTCACCACGCTCCCATCCCTCTCATCATTATTCCACCATCTCGGTAGGTACAGTCGNTTATTGCTATATTGGTTAAGAAATTTATCTGAATGCAAATAAATCCTGGTACCCAAAAACATATTAAATCTATGATTTAAAATTAATGTCATATATAACAATTGTAAAGGGTATACTGTTTGGTTTTTTAGTAAAGGGATTATGGGGACTTTGGCACATCGGGACCTGGGACCGGAGCGTCGGAGCTGTTTTTGCTCTGTCATTCCCGTCTGCCGGTGGGCATATTAAGTTCATGTTACCTTATCATTGCACTTTAACACCAAATTACCAAAAAATATAAAAAACTAGACAAAATAATTTAAAAACTATTAAAAAATGTATTGAAATAAAACTAAAATTTCTGGAGGTCCCCACGCTCCCATCCCTCTCATCATTATTCCACCATCTCGGTAGGTACAGTCCACTATCTTCGTATGCGTCACAGCCACCGTCCGCCATTGTGGTAGGTGCAGCCGTCCACCATTTTTGTGGCGCAGTCCGCCATCTTGGTAGGCATCACAGCCACCACCGCGCCCAGCAGAAGACTGACCCCCTCCACTCCCGCTTTGGATAAATTTAATTTCTCCCCCAATGTTTCTCATTGGCTAATAACAAGGGAGTTTTAGGAAATCTTCGTGGGACCAATTAGTCGNTTAATTTCTCCCCCAATGTTTCTCATTGGCTAATAACAAGGGAGTTTTAGGAAATCTTCGTGGGACCAATTAGTCAGTTACCTTCCAACCCATCCTATATATTTAATTTTTCCGTCAATGTTTTCCATTGGCTAATTACTCGGGTGTTTTCGGAAACCTTCGTTACGAACAATCGGTGGCCTACTTCAATCGTGAGGAAGGACTGTTTCATTTTCTCTTAAAAACTCTTTATAAGACGCACCGTGAGCCCCCTCGGGAAATCAGTCATTTTTCTCGCTCTTNTTAATTTCTCCCCCAATGTTTCTCATTGGCTAATAACAAGGGAGTTTTAGGAAATCTTCGTGGGACCAATTAGTCGGTTACCTTCCAACCCATCCTATATATTTAATTTTTCCGTCAATGTTTTCCATTGGCTAATTACTCGGGTGTTTTCGGAAACCTTCGTTACGAACAATCGGTGGCCTACTTCAATCGTGAGGAAGGACTATTTCATTTTCTCTTAAAAACTCTTTATAAGACGCACCGTGAGCCCCCTCGGGAAATCAGTCATTTTTCTCGCTCTTGTAAATGCACACGTGTTGTCCGAGCGGCCACAAAATCCTTTCGGCCATTTTAGCATTTGGAAAAGCGCGCTCGCTTAGTGCCTTCGACAAACGGGACGAGTTACCGTACCTGCCGAAAGAATTTCTCCTGGTCTGCGCACCTTACGAAATTTCGACCTTATTCCAGTATTTGCCGGCCTACCTGCCGCAGGACGAAGACATACGAGACTACCTGCCGTGCAAGGAGTGTTTCGAGAGCTGCACCACCTCAGTTCCCAACACGCCGCATCGCAGGGGTTGGTGCAAGGACCGCCGAGCAGCCCTCGCGACGTCTGTGCCCGTGAAAGATGACTTCCCTGTTGAAGATGACGTCCCGGTTGAAGACGTCCTCCCCGTTGAAGACGCCCTCCCTGTAAAAATGCCAAGGTCCACGTGCAAGTTATCTACTCGCAAGCTGTACCTGTGCAAGATGCTCCTCTTCAAGAAATGTACTGGCAAGCACTACCCGGCGTGGAAACCAACCCAGAACACAGGTGATCGGGGTGTATGGACCTCGATGAAGTTTTAAATGACTTTATAAACAAATTTTGAAACTCGGCGTGTGCATATAAAACCAAATTTTTTATACAACAAAAAAAAAACATCTAGTTAAAATAAAATTTTACCAACATTCAAGGTTTTCGCTCGTTGGACTCGTAGACTAACAAGCAGAATGACATCTCGTACAGCGAAGAAGACGAGAAAACCGAAGTTTTTACCACCGTGTGCATGGCAATTTGTTGCCAATTTGTCAAGCTCATAATACGCATGTCACCAGCTTGGTGTATTCCTATAGTCCTCATCATTAAACAAACTTGACAGGGAAAAAGGTAATTAATTATCATCCAAGTAGACAATATTAAATTATTTTCTTTGTAGTCTGATGTAATTCTGTCAGGTTTTGTCTGAAATAAGTTATAAAACATATATTTTCACCTTTTTAGTTACCTGTATAGGAAGAGAAACACTTGCCCACAACTTGACTTGTGATACTTACATTAATTGTGTCTAAAGCAAAGCTAATAATGCAACTTGTGCGTGTGGAAAGTATTCAGATTTACTCAAAACGTTTTTACATGAAAACATTGTAGAGTAATTGCTAGTATTCTGGACTGCGGACGAAAGCTTTGGCGAGTTCGATTCCAGGTTATTCCAAAGAAATTTACTGACTCTATAATAATGCTGCAGATAACACAGTAGAATATCGTAAATAAGTAAATTTTATTTGGGTGAAACTTGATAACTTTTGGCTTTCAAAATACATGGTGATCTGCTGCTATGTGATCTACAAGTGGCCAATAGCTGGGCCACAAGTGACTCGCCAACAGTTGGCTACCGACATGTGGGTTTCTTACTGCGGACCAGTAGCAGAGTGTCTGTGAGCCACTGCGGCCACACATGGGCCACTGATGGTGCTCACATGTCTGGGGTACAGTTGGTTACGCAGAGGAGGGCCACTTGTGGCCCATATTTGGCAAACTGCAAGAGGCATTATGTGGGCCACAAGTATCTGCGGGTGCATTACAGTGGTTGACTGATTGTTAACTGATTATGGGAACCGTACGTGTGCCGCTCGTGTAAAAGCAGATTTGCACAAGTGGGTCAACTGATTTTCGCTACTTGGGCAGTCGACGAACTGAATAACCTTCGCACAGTCTTTAGATGAAATGATCATAATGTAAATAACGGTACAATTCGTCAAAACCAATCACATTATAGTGTTTATTTTCAAGGTTCTCAGAAAAAATATATATGTGAACTCTGTGCAATATTCTTATACATATATAAATATTTCGTACACTGAATGGTCTCCACATTTCTTCTTATAAACTTGAATATTGATTACCCGGTTTTTGTGCTATTCCACTACCTAGTTGGAACATCTACTGTACCTCATTTTACAAATTAAAAGAAAACGAAATTTAAATGCCTTTTGATATTTATGATAGGCATTCTGAATAAATCTTTGGAATTGCTTATGTTTTTGAAATAAAAGCTCACTTTGTAAATTAAGTTAATTTATCGTTGCAACTGATACTAAATTGCAGATTATTACGAATATTAATAATAGCAATCATGTTCACGAGTAACATTTGAAGACCATTCAGTTATTACTTGTTGCATCAGGTTGAAATAAATAAATACAAATAGAACGTTATATGTTGGGAAGAAAATGTTAAATCTGATGTTTTCACGACGTCATTATGTAGATTTAAAAAAAAAATACAATTCGCGGGATTATTTTGCAGTTTTTTGTCAGAAAAGTTATTGCGTAATAAAGGTACAATCTTACATATATTCAAAGTTTATTGCCTCAAAATTAATTGTAATATATTAATTGAACGCGCACAAAGAACCAGATCAGATAAAAGTGCAATGTAAATTTTTTTATTTTTAATCAAATATCCGTGTTCACGATATATCTATGACAAACATGTTATACACTTCGTTTGTTCTTTCCGCTTGCAAACATCATGGCAGCATGCATAAAAGTAATCAGTTAAAATTAATAGTTAATGTTTCAGCCGGAACAAGTGAGTCTTTATTCAGTAGTTTAGAAGAAGCATAAACTTATAGAAACAAAGAGAATTTTCCAGTTTACCGGCGTGTTAAAAAGGGCCTCTTTGGAACACCACCACAGCTTGACGTAGACATTTTCCATGTGTCACACTTCCGTTCGAAGTCTCGTTTCCTTCCCGAGCTGAGTTGATGAAAAACTTACTGTGGAATATATTTTTCTTTGATTATCATTAAAAAATATTACTTTCAGAATCGTACGTAATGATAATAAACAGCCACGTAGCGGCAAATCAAAGTGCGCAGAATTTACTTCAAACAAAATAAATTGTTGCATGTTTAATGTCGTTGAAAGACAAAGTTCCTGTTTCAAAGATTAAAATCTAAACAACTTGAACAAAGATAATCCTCCGGGATTCAGGAATAGAGTCTTCAAAATAAACGAAATTTAAATAAAAAATTTACCTATTTGATTTCTCCTTGACAAGTCAGAAAGTTCCCTGCAGGGCCTCGTTAAATGTTTACTATTTTATAACAGTTCAAAATGTTTTGTTTGAATTTCCTGAGTTAGACCATTTTTACGGATGAAATGTGAAGTCTCATAACTTTTCGAGACCCCGCTGTAGCCTTTTATGTTTTACCTTCGGGATATTATTCTCAGAAAACTTCAGTTTTTTTTTTCCATTTTTCTAAAA
Organism: Clitarchus hookeri; assembly: GCA_002778355.1. Classification (NCBI taxonomy): domain Eukaryota; kingdom Metazoa; phylum Arthropoda; class Insecta; order Phasmatodea; family Phasmatidae; genus Clitarchus; species Clitarchus hookeri. The sequence goes on from NQII01012430.1 coordinate 13,511, forward strand.
AAATACGATAGAAGTTGTCCAACCTCCAATAGCATTGTGGCAATATAAAAGTTTACGAATATGACAAACAACTTTAATTATTTATTTCCATTCTTGTTGATTATATTTGCGGTGCAGAGAAAAAATATCAGCATTTTAATTCCAACTCCCGATTTTCAGCATATTAAATCACTCAAAAGGGAAAGTTATTCATTTCTCTCTTTGCGCGTCTTTTAGTACAACCTAAATTAGTGAATTCCTAAACAAATTTGATCATTGCGAAAAAAACATTTATATTCTCAAAATCGCATGTTAATATTTTATAAATGTATATTAGTTTATCAGTTTCCATACGCTAGATCATATTTTACTTTAACTTCAACTTTTACTTCAACAAATCAAAATTAAATAAAGTACTACAAATAATAGAATTAGATTTTGTAAGTAATATTAAAGTACCAATTATGCCAATAGCTTAATAACTTTTCATTTAAATGCTATATTATTGGATTTATCTAGCGTACTATGGAAGAGAGGAATTACAATAACAACAGAGGGAACGTTCGCCTGTTATACGTACGTGACATACTCATAAGAAAGACACGTTTTTAGGTAATACTGTATATTTACTGCTTAATACAGAAGAGAGCATGCATTAAACAATCGTTAAATGACTTAAGAAGCATGTTTAACATCATTTAGGAGTAGAATAACAATTCATAAATACCTCATAAATTAATATTTTAATACAAAACTACGCACAAGAAAATGGCGGGTGCTACTATTGCGAGTAACGAAAATAATTGTCAGTTTATCACGAAACTAAATGGCTTGACAGAATTGATGGACATGTTTCCAGCATATATCCAAAGTTATATTTGTCACTCGATGCTAAAGCCTACTATATTTTGCTTACAAAAATTACTTTTCGCTTAAAAAAAATTATATCCCTACACTGATCTGAACCTTAGTTCCCCAGAATCCTACAAACACAATACCTAGCTGACGGCAATGTATTTCATGAAACTGCGTCCAAGCAATTAATGCAGAATCTTATTTTATCCCATATCATTTACCTTCGAAGATTTATCNAATTTACCTTTGAAGGTTTATCTTGGAAACAAGTAGTTACTGTTTAATGTATCGGCTCATACAATTCAACCTGTTTGAACAGAAGTTTAAGTACATTTTTAACGTATTCCTATTACTCAAGGAATGTTTCATGTGCAGTATAAAACATATTATCATCTGGTAATCGTTTCGAAACGAGTGACATACCCATACATGCCTAGGTATTAACTCGTAAACTGGTAGTAGTGTTAACACTAAATAATCCACACATATATATAAACTTTCAGAATTGCAATATTCAAGCTTATGCGAGTTTTAAAATTTATACCAACTGAAATCGCATTAAGCTGCACGTTTTTCAGGTCAACATTTGATGCGAAATTTCAAGAATTTATGATTTAAGAATCAACGTGGAAATACAGCAGAAAGCAATGACAAATAATGCCACTTCACTCTAAAATTTAAAAACGTGTTTTATTTACAACGTTAATAAATACTTTATTTTATGAGTTACAAACTGACAGTTAAAATGACGTTGGCTGTAAACTGCTATTTTATTGACACACGAGCGCAGATCAGAAAATAAATACATAACAAAACAATGAACCAGCTAACTTGAACGTTGAGTCAGCTAGCTGGTCACGTGAACGAGTTTGAATCATAAAACTGTTACAGTTGCGCATTTTTATTCTTATTTGCATACAACAAAAAGAAACTGAATTTCAAGTTAAATAAATTTATCTTCTCAACTAGAATGAAATTTAAACATGGAACACTTGTTGCAGTTCGCAGCCAACCTAACTGTGAGTATTGTCGTATTTTATTTCGTTAATGTAATAGAGATACGGGCATGATTTTTTTTATAGTTTGATAGCAAGAGTGCTCACTTTATCGTGAACCACCTCTATGCGTTTACACCGATGTGGTGAATTTGCGAATTTCTTTTCTTAGCGTGTAGGATGGAATATATTATTTTTAATTATTAATAAAATAATTATCCCTAAAACCCCGAAGCTCTGTAAATGTCTGACGAAAGTATGGACGTATGAATAACAGGATATTCCATCCTCTTACGTTATTAGAGTTGCATATTCTTCCAACGTCATAGTGACACCCAAAACATTTAAAATGTTGAGTAAGGTTTTTGTATTTAATGTATGTAAAATGTGGAAATTTTTTTTTAAACAATTAACTACTAATGAGGTTTATTTTTCAGGTTAAATATTAACATGCTCTGACACAATAGTTTCATTTTAATGTTGACCGGTTAGTTTTCCAATGTTTTGTGTGCGACAACATGGCGGACAGGCTTCATCATTTTATTATGCATATCCACGGACAAGGCCGCCCCTTGGACAAAAGTAAGTTTTCTTCTATTCAGGTTGGGAAGATCGATGTTAAAAGTTTTGCAACTAAATATTGTCGCCACTAGGTAAGCACTAGTGTCGCATGTGTACCAGCTATTTCTCTATTTTATACGTTTAAAAATAATATAATTACAATAAACATAAATCAAATATAAAATAACTTCGTAACAAATTAACACCCTTTTCTTTTGTCATTCACGTAGTTTAAAATTGTATTCTAAATTGACCTCTTTGGAACACTGCGAAATTTTAGGGGAAATATTCCCTGTGCCAAACTCTCCCTTCAGAAAACTCGTTGTGTTCCTAACCTGAGTAGAATTAACCTTATGGGAGATTAGTCCCTGCCATCTTAGATTTTCCGAATTTTTGCCGTAACTTGGATCACATATTTTTTTATTTTACAATGGGCGTCGATAAGGCATAGGACATTTATTTGCCTGTATTACTAGATAACTATTGCCAAGGGGCAGTGGTGGCGCAGTGTCCAGGGCGCTCGCCTCCCACCACGGTGATCCGGGTTTGATCCCCGGCGGGTTCACTCCCGAATTTTTGCACGTGGGAATCGTGCTGGACGATACCGCTTGCCGGCGGGTTTTCTAGGGGTGCTCCCGTTTTCCCCGCCCTTGCATTCCAGCGCCGCTCCATTCTAGGGTCTCATTTATATCATGCCCGGGGATGACGGTCACCTACGGTTCCCAGCTGGAAAGACCGTCACTCGGAGGGTGTCGCCTTGCCCTGGGTGCACTCCCCACACGTCATTATTATTAAGAAAAAAAATACATCTTGCCGACAATAACTATTCTAAAATTTATAAAGGCTGTAGAGATTTAATAGTTTGATATTGCTTTAGGTGCTATTTATTATTTATGCCATGTCATGCGAACCGAAACATTTCGTTACACATCCTTAAAGAGAACATACGGCAAAAAAAAGTGTAAATCCAAGACTGATCCACCTTAACAAAAGACAGAGCAGCCATATTTCCTTCCAGCGATTGCCTGTCGATGAGAACGTGCAGCGCTTCTGGCGGCCGAGCCTTGAAGTTTCGCTGGCCGCAAAGTACAGCACGCGCTGTTAGAAAATCCCAGCCATCAATTCCCCCGCGGCTGTAGGACTGAAAGAAAAAAATAAAAGCCCGCGTTTCCCCATGTCGAGAAGCTGCGAACTTCTCCACTCCTCCCCCCTTCTGTCACGTTTCCCCTCCTGAAGGTTTGCTTTCCCGCCGAGAGGAACGCAATTATTATGTTAGGCGCCCCACGCCAACAATGAATCTCTCCTCTCGCGACTTGCGCCGTCTAATAAGCGACGGCTGGAAAATTAACCGAGGGCCCTTCTCTCGCGAGTCCGTCTGCGCGTGCGCTAACTAAATAACGGACGGAGTGCGGAGGCGATGGAGGATGAAGAAAAAAATAAAAAATTTGGGGTAGTTGGGGGGCGAACTGACGGGCAGGTGGCTCGAGGGGAAGAAGGGAAGAGAAGAGAAATGAAAAATGGTGGCTGGGAATTTATTTCACCCGCGGAGTTGATTAATGAGCGAAGTTGGATCGGCCTGCTAGCTGGTATCCCTCGAGGCAGCTTCGTGGAGGTCCTTGTCTTCAGACAGACACGGCCAAGTCTGGCCTGTTCGCACGGGTCTTAAAGAAAGCGGTGCACACGACCCAAACGACACTAAGGTTTATTTTACTCAGATCAACGCCTTTAGTTTGGAAACTAAACATTTTCGTCGCCAAGGTGCATTGGTATCTCATGTGTACCGGATTTTTCTCTTCTGTGTATGTAAATGGGATATTTGAAGTTTTCTTAAATAGTCTAGAATCTTCAGATTTTTATTGCGTTGGAACCTACGTAAAGAATTATCGCTGTTCTTCGCTCTAGAGTGGAAGTGCAAACATATGTCTAACACGAATACAGGTGTCCAGATTGGTTACATGTGCTATTGACATTGCTTGTGTAGCCTATTGACAGGTAGTACTGTACAGGATCATTCCATTGACGGGTCGGTGTCTAGGTATCAGTTTGCTCCAGTGACGGCCGCTAACCTCAGCGCAAGCATGACAACGGCGTACGAGATTCTGCCGCACCCGTTCAAACATCCCGTGGGTGCTGCGTGTGTCGTTGATACACGCACGTACTGGGGCGAGGTAGGGTCGACAGAGCCATCTTGCGTACGATAGTTGAACCACAAACACACACATATAATGGGTTGCCCCCACGTTTACGCCCATATCTCATTTAGCTGACCACACGTTCCCAATCACAAAACGTTCCATGGTGCGGCCTCTATTCCCAGTTTCATTTATGCATTTCAGTACAAGGCGTGAGATAAATATTTAAAATAACATCGAACTTTTGATAAATACACAGATGAATCTGAGTAAGCAACCTACATATATCCCATTTCAATCAGTTCCACAATCGACGTTCAAAATAAATGCACAAGTAGACACTCTGATGAATGTATTTCATGCTATTGCCATGAGGTGCATATATCGAATATTAGAACTTTTTATAAAGTTGCCGTTATTTACTCCACACGAGTCCTTTAGCTTAAAAATAGTTTCGTGCAAAAAAATCCTTCAAAGAGAATTTCAAACTTTCCCGTGCTGCTGTCATATTCATATTTACTCTTTTTGTTATTGTCATTACATTAAAGCATAAAGGAAGAAAAGGTTTAGAAACGCGCCTCGATCATTGATTTCTTAAGATGGCATAAATTAAATGCCTTATTGCAAGAGTTATACAGGTTGTGTCTATTTATGTTTGAATTGACCGGGATAGCAAATATTAAAACAAAGCATAAAGCCAATGTTAACACTAACACGCTTCGGACACNATGTTTGAATTGACCGGGATAGCAAATATTAAAACAAAGCATAAAGCCAATGTTAACACTAACACGCTTCGGACACCAAGCGCTAGACATACCAATCGTACTGTAACTTCCTGCATCAACCGTTACATATGGTACTCAAGGATTTCCCACTGTATCTGATAAACCGTATTTTGTTTGTCCATGGCGAGGTATCACCACATTCCAGTAGAGTGGCAAGAGCCTATCTGGATAGNCATTCCAGTAGAGTGGCAAGAGCCTATCTGGATGGGCGGTTCCCGCACATGTAGATGGGTCGTGCAGGACCGATTGCCTAGCCTGCACGTTCCCCTGATGTGAATTAAGTGTGTTTTTAACGGTGGGGACGTCTTAAGACCTCTGTTTACGCAGACCCATGTTATGGGCATTGCAATACTTCACCAGTGTGTGAAACAAGCTTGCCAGCTGATACGATGGACATTCGTGGTTTCTGAAGATGTTCAGGCGTGCATTCTGATACAAGGTGGACATTTAGAGCACTTTTCGTGGGAGGGAATCGCTGCAGGTACACAGGCAGTGCTCCGGCGACATGAACGAGAGTATGTCAAGTACGGCTTTTAATAATTACAGCAGAAACTTGGAACCATCGAATTGAGGTCATATGTTCATGTGAACTTTTTGTTTTTGTTTTTACGTGCACTTTCCCGGTTACATCCACATAAATCGACACATTCTGTATAATTAATGACTTACGCCACACGTGACATAAATATACTACAGAAATAACGAGTGAACATAACAGCAACAGTCCCAATGTTACACTTATATCATCACACAATAACACCGAGAGGGTTCATTATTATATATATTTGTTTAATAATTAAAAGAAAATATTTTTATTTACTACTGCAATTTAAATGTAATAATTTCCGTTTTTCAATGTTACTCTCAAATGATCACACAATAACACTGAGATAGTTCATTATTATACTTATTAATTTTATCATAATAATTTTTTATAATTGAAAGTAAACATTTGAATGTACCATTGTATTTAAATGTATTGAAATCCATTTTTCACAATAGCTGTATAAAAATGATTTTATTCCCATCATTGTTCACAAGTACTGGGATTTGACGTCCAGAGCCAACGAAGTTTTTGTAATATTTAACGTCATTTCTCTTTCATGATAAAAAATAACGCGTTATTGTTATTAAAAACCGGTACATTAATTTATTTTATTTATGCAGGGCCCATTCATAATCATATCGCACCATATTAAAACTGGCAGCGGGTTTTCATAAATATTTCCCTTGCAAAATGGAAGTTAGAATGAATTTTCTAATAATAAGTGGTAAGTGATCGCTCACTGTCAGGTAAAAAACTGCCGCTAATTAAAAATTTTTTTGCAGAATTTTAAGCGGGAAACTTTGAAAAGTTTTGTTATTCTAAAACCATGAAATAACGTTGGATATTAATTCCAGTCTTGTTTCCCTTGTAACAGACCGAAGCAATCAGTTTCATGCACCGTTCGCTTTACGTTCCCATAGTAATTTATTTGCGAAATCATACTGTATTAATAACTTCAGCTCTTTACGTACATTGTGTATGTGCATAGATACGTAGTGCATCAAACAAATTTATTTCCATACGTATATGTATTAATATGTATCACTTCGATCCTTTCGTGAAGTATTTTTATATTTTAATAACATTTTAAGTTGAATACTGTGTTTTACGAACTAGGAAAAGCCAAGCGTAATAACTGAAGTTTCTGCACATACTTTCATTGGCAAATGTCACCAAACTTTGCACTATTTCAAGGATTTCCTCGGCTGAGAACCGAGACGATGTCATAAACAAAGTCGAGCAGTAGAAGTTTTCGGTAGATTTGTGGCTGAATCGAGGAACGCTATACGGGCGATTGGAGAAAGGCTCTTCGAGGATTTGAAAAAGTACATCAGAGAAGGGTTAAGAAGAGCTTTTCCTTATTTATTACTTCTCCTGAAGAAAGAGGAATTTAGATGGCGTCCCCTCTGCTACCCGTGAAAGATTAACTGGACTTGCCTTCAAGATGAAAGACAGTGGCATTTGCCTAGCATCCACTATTACCACGACTCAACTCGAAGCATAAGTAACGGAGATGTGATGGAGTAACTAATTAATATTTACGATTTTTTGAATTATTTTAATATGCAATAACTTGGCTTTCAGTCATGGAAAAAAAATTATTATGTGTGCAAATTGAGATGGGACCAAGCGTCTGACTTTATAGCGGAATATAGTTTTCGCTATCAAGTAAATCAAAGTTCAAATATTAAATATGAATTGATTTTTACCACAAATATTACTTTGTTTTCTATTACACTGAAAGGTATTAATTGCTCAACTTTTCTCTTTCCTGTAACTCATGCAGTGATATTATTTTACTTGCGCAATAACTTCATGCATTTATTTCGTACCAATGATATAATAATATTCATACCAACTATTCGTAACTTTACAGATATAAATAAAATTTATTTGCATCCAACCTAACGATTAAAATTTTATTTAAATTAAATTTATTAAATTCTGTTAGTTTGTAAGAATGCAATTGTTTATTTTTCAGACTGCTATCACGTCGTTGTTATGACTGAATGTAGGTGCGCGCGTCCTATAGGATGATAATGCGATTATCTCTGAATCCAGATTAGAGACTTAAACTTTAGCAACACTGACAATTCCTTACAATAACATTAAACTCCACAATAAATCAAATTTTTAATATCCAATTTTGAGAGAAAAAATTAAATGATAAGTTAAGTTTGTCGACAAACTCTGGTGTACAATTAGCGTATAGACTAGGTAACATCTAAAATTTCTGGAGCTATAATATGGTATACGACATGTACTTTAAACGGATTGTGGTAAAACTAAAGGAAAACTGTAAAAAAAAAAACATGACTCGTGAACCGTCAAGGCGTATTAAGAGAACCAACTTATTTTAATAATAACTGCTTCCATTCGCAATTTGGCAGGATAGTGTTACATGTAAAATGAAGAATATTATTATTTATTACGCCTTACCTCTACTAGGTTATAAAATACGTATTCCAGCCATAGGTTTTTATTGAATAAATTTAAAACTTAGAACTGTTTAACGAATATGAAACGTTTTTGATCGTCTTATCAGGTATATGGAGGAAGGTTTAAGGCAAGTATTCTTTGAAAAGCGAAAACGGTAGGAATCATGTCTTCGATTAATGTCTATTTTTGTTGTGAACTCGGTTGTCACTGTACCGATTTTAATTTAACTCATAATTTCTTCTTATCAATGCCCATGTTATGAATTTAAAAAAATTGCTCAAAAATGACAGTTTATATTTTATTAACATTTAATGTCTATTTAAAGTTTAAAATTAAATAATCTACTAAAAATTATAATTAATTACATTATTCATAATAACTGCTGAAAATATTTGGAACTGTGTAAATTTCTAAAGAACATAACATTGTTCTTAAAACATTTTTAAGGGCATGGGCATATTATCGACTCACCGTTGATGACTTGTGAAATGAGGTTTGCTTATTACATTCGTTGCCACTAAACCGCTGTGCACATGATATATTGTCAACAGAATGGGGAAGACAGTGTGCAGCATCATCACGGATGTTATTTATTATTGCAAGTGCTGCATGTTTGGCTGAAAATGGNGTGTGCAGCATCATCACGGATGTTATTTATTATTGCAAGTGCTGCATGTTTGGCTGAAAATGGCCACGTGAAAGTTCCACCAGCGAGCGCTAACATCGCTCAAGGCCTAGTATCATGAGCTGCCGTCGGGCGAAGTTCTGTAAAGTCATTGGTTAAGATACACCTAGAATGGACTGCTTGGCGTTGGTGCTCGTGCAGATGT
>NQII01012431.1:10703-25817 GCA_002778355.1 Clitarchus hookeri
AAAAATTACTAAGATCGGAGCCAGTGTATTACGTTTCTTTACATTATATTTCCAACACATCGCGGACATTGGTATGCATGCAGTAACTGCTCACTGTAATTCAGAATCACGCAGGAAAAATTGTAACAGCTTTAATATAGTGACATAGATATCCAAGAGGATGAGACCCTAGGAAATAATATGGGAAATATTAATTTCTTTTATACTCTCCTCGATAGTAAACATTACAATATTTAAGAAGATACAAACATTATAAATGTTCTTTATTCAATGCACTGGTTGAATATGTTCCCGAAGATATAGGGGTAAAAATANACAAACATTATAAATGTTCTTTATTCAATGCACTGGTTGAATATGTTCCCGAAGATATAGGGGTAAAAATAACCGCTATTGTTGTAAATTTAATTATTTCCAAAGCGATTAAGCCCATTCAATTTCCATAATCAGGATATAAATTTCTATGTCTTTATGGTTTTTAAAAAAAATGTCTCTGCTTAACAAAAAATCAACAAATTAAGATCTATAAACCCTCGGCTGAAAACTTGCACATGCATACAGCACATACTCAGGCAGACTAATTTAACTCTACACATTTTTCCCAAGCAAGAGATAAGATGATTTTGTTAACCCTAAATAAAAAGGGATTGAAAATACTATTTTTCAAATGCAAACACAGAGAAACACAAAACATATTTACAAAAAAAATTCCGAAGGGATTCAGACATAATGCTCTCTATTAGTGTTCTCTNTGAATGAAAATACTATTTTTCAAATGCAAACACAGAGAAACACAAAACATATTTACAAAAAAAATTCCGGAGGGATTCAGACATAATTCTCTCTATTAGTGTTCTCTACAATTCCTCCAATCAAAGGCGAGGAGTCAGAATTACTCGTGTTAACGATTACTTCACACAGATCCTAGACAAGTGCCGGACTGAAACCACAACGATTCACAATATACTCTAGTCATTCAGCCTCCAAAATAATAAATAAAAATAATAAAAATACCTACCCTCTGCTAAATATCTTTTGCCTCTTAAATATGGTTTATAATGAGCGGGTAAAATAATAGTCCAAGACTCNTACCCTCTGCTAAATATCTTTTGCCTCTTAAATATGGTTTATAATGAGCGGGTAAAATAATAGTCCAAGACTCATATGTAGGTAGTCTGTAACACAGAGAAATCCGTTAGTCTTCCGGTGAATGAAACCATAAATTTATGAATGCGCTGAACAATTTCAGACTCTCTTTTACACATAATGCGATGCAGCAATCAATTTTATGTTATACACTGTTTATTTCATGAATAAAAATGAAAGAGTGGTGATGAGTACATTCCCATATTTTATTAATGCAATACATAGATGCACTATCCGTTTACCCCAAGTGTCCTGTTCTTGAGAGAACGGGCTGAAGATAATACGTCCTTACATATGACGAGGGATGGTTTAACGATTGGCAAATAAATTCACCACAAAAAACATGAAATCTCAGAGAGGGAATATGGTTGCGAATTCAGCATGTTCAGCTTCATCAGAGACGAAGGTTGCTACTATATTATATATATTTTAACCGCTAATATAATAACATTTCCCGGGATAGTAAGTTTGGGTGTTTTATTCATAATCCTATGTAATTCCAGGTTGCGTGTTCACTTCGATGTGTGTACTTCGATGTGTTTCTTCTTCTCATTCTTTGTTGAATTGTGTGTCTTTCCAAACATTATTTTTTATATTTATAGCATATATTTATTGTNTCACTTCGATGTGTGTACTTCGATGTGTTTCTTCTTCTCATTCTTTGTTGAATCGTGTGTCTTTCCAAACATTTTTTTTTATATTTATAGCTTATATTTATTGGGGTTAATGCGTATTTATTAAGTCATTGTTTTTTAATTTTGCCTGCCATGATGCCTCTGCAGTTTCGTAAAGCAATATGATGATTAGCTTACTTTGAAAAATAGCACAAAATTTGAGTTTTTTAATGTATAGATTATCTACACAACATGCAAAATTTTGTTGGTTTGTAAGTAGGAAAGTTACATCGAGACTGTTTGGCTCAGTAATTATTTGGGCAGCAAAGAGCGAACATGGTCTCGACCGAAGATGGAAGATATCATAGAACATCGTCCTTGCTGTTACTGCGAGAACAATATGCTAACTATGCTATGCTCGACGACGTGAGGAGGATTATATCCAGAATAAAGAGCGAGCTACATTCGTACGTGACAAGTATACATCGAAGTTTGGTCGATGATGTGATGGCCTGAAAAGACATCTTGCTTTAGTTATTTAATGGCTACCTTCACTGCATTCTGTGCATTGTATACCAGAACTGCATCGTCGGAGTTCTATTGCGACATTGTTCAATGCTGTGTGTACAGGAGAACATACGAATTAGAAAAATTCCGCTGTGAATGCTGTGAGCAGTTCGTTGTTTCCTTCAAGACATCAGTGCAACTAATGCGATGAGACTTTCGCAAATACAAACTATATTTCACAAGTGTTCATATGCAAGGAACCTACGGATCTGTGATGATACTGTCTCTGAGGAGCATAGAGTACTCTCCAAGTTAAAAGCCGTTATTCTGCAAGATCCATTATTTGTGTAATTGACAACGTTAATATGGTTTCGTTTATATACACGATATATTGCCTATGCCTATGACGTGTATGAATGCTGCACTTGTCAACTCGTCACTAGGTACAACAGCACCTGCGCCGTTGTCACCCATGGTGCGTCACAAAGTACACATTATGTAATGTGTGGGTATATATAGGCAGCCTGGTTCATATAAAGGAACTTAGTTTGACGGTGGCTGATGTGAAGAGAAGGCCGCCTCAGCACGTCACAGTAACTGACATTACGTCTGAGATTTGTACAGTGCAATCGACTTGTTCACCTGTCACACATTCACCATTTTCGATGAAGTCGACCGAATCATCGTCACCAGTTCTTATTTAAACCACACCAGCTGTTTCCTCGGCTGTACCATCCAGTTCTTAGGCTGTGTCGTCTCCGGCATATTTTCGGTCATCAGCTGAATCACATTAGCAAGAGAAAACTTATTTTTGCCGCTATTACAATGTTTATTCGCACCTACAAATCACCCGTCAGCATAAATTTCATTGGCACATAAGCATTCCAAACGCACTTAGTATATGCTCTTCTGTTGTTGGTAGTTTTTCTACCCTATCGATACTTTTGCAAGTATGTAAGATCATGTAACGTTAAACTGCATGCCTTATTGATGCTTCGGTGTTCGTTCTGCAAGAGAGAGTTCCTGCAAACTTCATCGTTGATTTCATGGTCGACATTAAAAAATGATTTCTATATTATGACCCTTCTAATAAAATCGTCTGTGATCGGTATAAATTTCGGCTCGCCAACACATCGCCGGGCATGACATCGCTTTCCAAGGATGCATTTCAACCCTGGTTCCTGCTCCTTCCTATGTGAGAACAGCCGAACCACCTGAGTCCGCCAGTGTACCTTCTACATTACTTTCGATGCTATATCAGTGTCGCTTTTGCTGCAAGGACTATGCTTTCAAGGTCGCCGCACGTCGATACGAAGTTCTAGGTGTCCGAGTACTGGGTTTCGTGTTTAGTGAAATATAACTGTAGAAGATGTGTAATAGGATGCAACCATTACACGAATTACTATAAATATATGTATAGGGTAAAACACATAATCATTCTTATTAGAGTTAACAAATGTATATATGTTTTTGTTTTAATATACCCTCATAACGACTATGTTATATACCAAAAAGTATTTCGTGAAATAAAAGCTGTAATGGAAATCTATTTGAGGAAAATAAATCACAATGACTAACCCGTGTTCCTATAACATGTAGTTCTTATCGATGAGTTCATACTTTCTCGGGGCAGAAAATTATGTCCGCAAACTGAATTTCTTGAGCGTGGCCATAAAAGGTAGTACATTATATTCACAATACGGATATTTTTAGCATCTACGGCTTTAGTATCATGTTAAGGGACACTGTAAACTGGCTCCGGTTGGTTTAAACATCTCTGCATATTTCTTAAAAAGAATATGAAAAACAATTATTTATTAAGGAATATGCATAAAGCCGTATTCTTATTGATATATTCACATCCGACTGAAAAATACGAGATCTATAATATGTCACTGGATATGCATATTTGTTTATAAAGTTTGTTAAAGGAAACAACAACAAATTTTATTTTACAAATTAAGCATAATATTCTATTGAGAAATGTTCTTTAAAAATATTTATTAATCGTGTTTGTGGATATATCCTGTGCCAAAAATTAATTGGTCATTACTGAGTAAGAATTTAAATACTTCATTAAAAATATATAAAGCCACAATTGTAATACATATATTATTTAATAATTATTTAAAAATATGTGCTATGATTGATTAGGGTCATTAGTGTACCACATTTAATGTTCACGGTTTATCGCTAAAGTGTAGCGGTATGTTAAATTGTAGTAGCAGAATCGAAGTGTGTCATTGAGTTTGATGGGAATCGCAGGGTGGTGATGGGTGGTAGTAGTTACAGGGTGGTGGGGTTATGGATGAATGATGTTGAAGTGGTAGGGAAGTTATGTGGTGAAGTGTTGGGGGGGTGGTGATTTTGAGTAGGGGACCTTTGGGGGAGGGGAAGACGATAGGTTGGGTGATTGGGAAGTGCTTGTGGGAGGGTTGGGTTGTATGAGATGAAGGAGAAGTGGAGAATAAGGGTAGGGGATAGGTTAAGGGTAAGGGTATATGGGGTTGAAGGATTTTTTGTGGGATGGGTTTGTGATAGGGGTTGTTTTAGGATGAAAGGGTGACATAGTTTAAGTGGTGTGGATATGGTTGGTTGGTGAGTTTTGAATTTATGGGTACTTAATTGGGTGGTGATGGTGAGGGTGGGTGGTTTTAATGCTAAAGAGTGTTTATGATGGGGGATGTGGGGGGTGTTTTTGTGTTGGTGCTGGATGTGGGGATGGTGTATCTTTGTGAAGGTGTGGCGCAATATACACACACTTTTTACATAGCGTACAATCAAAAAGGCGTGTGTCATACACATTAAAATGATCCAGTTGTAAAATAAATCTCCTCGCGCTGTTTTTAACTCAAAAGTATTAACTAAGAAATTTGAAGGAGGCCCAAGAATTTATAACATGTATTCGAATAATATTTGAAAACCCATTAAAATCCAGTCATTAAAACATATTTAATAATATGTCAGAAAATACGGTCAAATAAAACAGAACATCTACAATATTTAACATAATCTCTATTTATTGAGGTGAATTATAGATACGACACAGGAAATGTAATTATATACTAAATTTTGCAATAATTCGGGAAGATTTTGCTATCCAAAATTTTTTTGTATTCGAGAGTTAACGGATCTGTTGATTTTGCCTGACGACCCGATCAGTATCGTAGAGAAACAGTCTCAAATTATAAAACCACCGGCATCAAATGTCACTTTCCACACAGCACTCCGGGTGCATACAGTTGACCAGGCACTCGCCAGGTCCAGGTACATGCTCATTTATCTAGCTGCACGGTCATGTACCATTATTCATCAATACATATGGCCTCTCACTGTGCTCTGATTTGAGCGTTGTTTGCATCAATCTTTTCAGCGTAGTAAATTCCGGATTCTGGACTGTGACTTGCATTTTTATATGGNTATTTTTATATGGACGTGCTACGACTAGTTTGTACAACACAGTTCAGCTTTCAGCAGTATCATTTGGTTAATTTTTTCGGTATGTCAGTGTAATTTACGAAAAACTGTTTCAAAGAAGTTGTCACTTGGCAAATACATTGCTAAAAGTTTACCAATCAAGTTTAATTGCTGAGAAAATTTTGTAACATTATACTTGATTTTATAATACCCTTACACTCTGCTGTATTCAATTCGATAAAATAATTTTCGTTACTTATTATTATATATACGTGTATGTTGTCTGAGTGTTTGCGAATTTTCTTATACACATTGTCTCAGGAAATGTTAAAAGTGAACAACGTGGTTGCATGTTACTTTTGTTAATGTCTAAAAATAAACAGGTTAAACTGCCCTTTTTTATTTTAAAATATTTGCACCATGCTTAGAAGTTTTAGTTTAAAACACGTCCTCCCCAATCGCTTAATACATCACATGTTCATAGACTTTAACTCACTTCACTGGCCGGTTCAGTATGCATCAATACTAGGTCGGCGTTCATTACTGAGTCTATTACAAAATCAATGTGCTAGAACATTTTTAACGTCGCATAATTTGAAAAACTGTTAGTATAACGTTATCTCAATTTAAATTTATTGCATTCCTTATAGTTTTTCTCAGTTAATATATTTGCCGATATTTCAATGCAGGCTATAAGTGTTAAAATAATCTTCCAAACTTTTACCATTGTTTAAACTTTGATAAAAAGAGACCCAAGGAGCTTCATCACATATGTAGCCAGGTTAATATATTTTAATCTGCAGGGTCAATATTGCTACTTGTCATATTTTTTCCTGCCAACNTCACATATGTAGCCAGGTTAATATATTTTAATCTGCAGGGTCAATATTGCTACTTGTCATATTTTTTCCTGCCAACAAACATAATCTGCTCCACGCTGAGTTCAACCTTGCAAGACGCGGGACGCCTGTCGTCGTGTCTACCTTCANTAATCTGCTCCACGCTGAGTTCAACCTTGCAAGACGCGGGACGCCTGTCGTCGTGTCTACCTTCAAAACACATATCTATGGCTTGTTGAGGCCTGAGGCTTGCAAGGCGTTTGGTCTGCCCATTAAAGTCAAGTCGTTTCGTTATTCAAGAGCAATTATGTCACTGAGCAAAGCTTCTAATTGCCGGTTGATATGGAACTGTATTTCCTAAGGTTCTGGAGGCCTGGCCTGCAACTCTAGTCGCCAGGTATATAGGAGGGATTGTATGCCGGGTATATAACGCGCGTGGCGATTTGGACACTGGGCAGGCTAGCGCCGATAACACATACACGTTAACTTACTAGGTTAACCACAGTGGTTAACAGCTACAAATACGAGCACGTAGCCCAGATAAAACATAAACACAGCAACCATCGCCGGCTCAATGATTTGACCATAGTCTGTCGGGCTGCAACTAGATTTATAAATTCACTTAACGAGCTATGAGAACCTCGGTTCCTGGTCTCCTGACAGCACGGCACTCCTCGGCATATGTTAGACCGGGGGCGGTGAGGGGATATGGTCGCTTACTCCTCTGGGACTCCGTTCGCGGCTGAGGAAGCACTAAGCAACGGCCGGCTTAACGAGGAAGCTTCAGTTAAGTTTGTTACGGTACTGCTATTGCACCTTGATCTGTCGTGACATAGAATAATACTGCAGAAAAAAGTGAGGGTCTTAGTCTGTGATAGTGGTGGATTTTGACTTAGATCGAATTAGGCCACTAATGGAAAGTTATTTATTACTCTTAGAAGTGAGCAGGGAGTTTGCTTTCACTTGCTGTAATATTGGAATTTTATTTTGGCGTAGATTCACTCTGCACATTGTTATATTTAATTGCGGGAGTGTGAACCTAGCGGATAAGAGGGACTTAGACATTCGTTTCCTAGACAGGTTAAGAAAACGGCGCTGCTCCGAAGTAACTCTAGTGGAGAAGGGAGAGGGGCTATGAAGTATGGTATATGGTAATGGGATGACCTACTCGGAAGCTCAGTGTCCAAAGCCAAGTGACTCACCAGCACGATGGTTGTTCGTCTCGAGGAAGAAGTCGGGTTCAGGAGGAGGAGCATTGTAGAGGAATATTGTGAGCCTCTTGGTTGACTGATGTTGCAGTTTGTGGTTATTGTACTTTGCATGCTGTGAGTCAGGGCAAGCACTACCTGCGGAGAGTATCCCCGGATGTGCTGCAACTTGGGTGTGTAGTGGAAATGCAATACCTGCATTTGTTGGGGGTGTAAGGAGAGGGGCATACCCTCAGCTCACTGTGTATTGTGGATGACTGTATCAGATGTATGGAATAGATTAATGCAAACACTATTGGTGTTTGGCTACGGGAATACCCTGCACTCATGTATCTGAAATTATGGATATGTTTTATGTTGAGGACTAAAGCAAAGAGTAGGTAATTGGTTACTGGATGTTATTTGTGTGATCCTCACGTCTACAGGCACGGGCCATGGCAGGTGATGTATTATTGTATTATGTAAACTATATTTTGTTTTGTATGGTTAAATATTTATAATTGATATCCTTGTTTATAGTTTTGTAATATATGAAGTTTTGGTTTTTTATCTTCAAATATTCGAAATTTTGTGAATTATTGCAAATTAAATTGATTGTATTGCAACAATTAATATTTACAACCAACCAAACTGATTGTTGTTCATTTGTGATTACCCGCACTCCCATCTGGAAAGCAAATGTTAAGCTGTCAAATTTTCCTGATCGTTTTGTTAGTTTCCATGTGGAATTACTGCTTCCCTTCCCTTCCTTATCCTTGTCATAATGTGTCGGAGCATGGATGAGTTTGGGTGAGAAGTTGTGGGGGCTGTGGGTGAGTGATAAGCGCCACAATATGTTTGACATTTCATGACTTGTTCATTAAATCACACATGCACCCATATCCTTCCAAATAGACGGTTTGTTCAAAGTATTTAAGAATACATCAAATTGTTCATCAATTTTATATGTGTGTAATTTATGCAAACAACAGTTATTTAATTTCTACAATAAAGCATTACTAGAGTTATATTTTATTCATGCACATGTCCTGAATTTTGTGATACCTAGGCAGTACGTTTAATTAATCTTGTAACGAATTTGTGATAAAACTTCTTGTTATAAGGAAATATTAATTCATTACACTTTCTTGGTACACTCTAACGTTTGAACAAAATCANTCTAAGAATTTTACATCTTTTAACTGTGTGTTGATTCATAGAATGTACTTATGTTGTTGAAAAGATTTTCTATTGCTGTTCAAGCTGATGTTTTACTTGCATTACAATAGATTCCAGCAAGAGTTTAAATTAATTTTAACAGAAACTTACAAATTTTAAATTGAATGAAACGGTACGCTTAGTATGGTCAAAATAGATGTACGCGAAACATTGTAGGAGAGGAATCTGCACTTTGTGAAGTAATATTGATATATTTTTGGCAAACAAAACAGTGTGCAAAATACATTGCGAACAAACCAGATACCTATCAGCTATGCAATCATTTACTAAACAACGATACATTAGCATTGCACAGATATCACCATATAAGGTTCCGTCCTATCGCGGACACAGATTCCAAGCGTGAATAACTATCTTTGGATATGTATTGAAAGTTTAAACGTTAATGCAGNTTGACTTTATGGAGAAACCAAACTCAGCCAATATAAAACTGCAAATCTCTTTAGTAACTATTGCTATAGCGTATGGCATACTAGCTGAGTGAAAGGAAATGTTTTCAGGTAAATAGGCGTGCCATTGNTAGTAACTATTGCTATAGCGTATGGCATACTAGCTGAGTGAAAGGAAATGTTTTCAGGTAAATAGGCGTGCCATTGTTTTTTGTGTTCTTTTTTTGGTTTTCTATTTAACCTACTGCACTACATTGCAGGAATTCGCTCAAAACGTATGTAANTTTTTTGTGTTCTTTTTTTGGTTTTCTATTTAACCTACTGCACTACATTGCAGGAATTCGCTCAAAACGTATGTAATTTTGTGTTAATTTGATATGCCCATATTTTAAAACGATTTCAACTTTTAACTTAATTAAGTAAGTGATTCCTGAATGGTTGTTATCCTCCAAACTAATCCTTTTGACGAAAGGGAGAACATGCAGATGATTAAATATATGTGCCATTTATTTAATGACCGTTAGAAGGAATAATCAAAAAGAAGAATTTAACCTATACTATAAA
The DNA here is from genome assembly GCA_002778355.1 of Clitarchus hookeri. Classification (NCBI taxonomy): domain Eukaryota; kingdom Metazoa; phylum Arthropoda; class Insecta; order Phasmatodea; family Phasmatidae; genus Clitarchus; species Clitarchus hookeri. Next base: position 20,606 of record NQII01012431.1, read on the forward strand.
TAGAAATAAGACCACATATGAGGTTGCAAATATTTAAATATTTAGGGCTTTTACAATAAAATGTTTGGAACTTTCATACCCATCTGTATCTTTGCTGGGAAAATNAATATTTAAATATTTAGGGCTTTTACAATAAAATGTTTGGAACTTTCATACCCATCTGTATCTTTGCTGGGAAAATTTAGTAACGTTACCTTTGATTCAAGTGAAATTAATTTACCACTCCTGCTTTCTGACTGTACATACTCACTGATGTGGTTTATTTGCGATTAATTTCTNATATTTAAATATTTAGGGCTTTTACAATAAAATGTTCGGAACTTTCATACCCATCTGTATCTTTGCTGGGAAAATATAGTAACGTTACCTTTGATTCAAGTGAAATTAATTTACCACTCCTGCTTTCTGATTGTACATACTCACTGATGTGGTTTATTTGCGATTAATTTCTTTGAGTGTAGACAGGCATAGCGGGCCCTGTCACATGATCAGTGTGAATATATGACCATATTTCTTTCTTACAATATGTTTTAAATTAAAGTGTAAAGAGTTCGGATTAGGAAGTACTGAACATGCGTTTACAATTTGTATATGCGTTTATGATGGAGGAGAATTTCTGAGCTCTCGTTGTATTGTTGTACTAACGGCTATATAATAAAAATAAGCATCTTATTTTTCATAGTAACCCTGTTTCAAAAACTGTAAATAGATTAATTACTTACTTTTTTTCTACGGTGTTCTGCGTAATAAATCTAAAATTGTGAGATGTAGAAAACACTTTCACAATCTTTACGTTTTTCGCTGCCTAGTAACAACATTTTTGGAATCCAGTGTAGAAGGTCTTGTTTGGCAGATATTATAACTGTTTGTTGCGATGAAGTATTCTCTCTGTAGATATGTTTGCATTATATACTATTAAGCGGGTATCGTTCTTCGATCAATTTAAACGTTGTGATAGATGGAATGAGTAGAGAACACTTTTTACGACTCCATCATCTGCCAATAAATTTTGCAAACAGTTAGAAATACGTCAAAAGGTTCGTGGAATATTTACGTTCGGCTGTTTGTTGACAATAACATTAACCCCAATTTTTTTTTTTGCTAGAAACCATCGTTTCTGTGATATTGCACAAAATGTAGCGTGGCCGGAGTGTAAAGTAGCTTTCATTAAAAATAGTTTATGTGAGCATTTTGTTTTTTAAATTTTGTCAATATTTGGAATAAAAACATTTCATTTATTTTACATTTAAATACTATCAACCAGACCACGAAACCTGATTGGTATGTCTAATAAACAGTCAGAGTAAAAAGCTACTGATATTATATAATTATGAATGCTGTCGTGAAGGCGGAAGGGGGAACGATTGAGCTAACTAAGAATTCTGATACGCTTCGTCGTCATTCTGTTACCGGTTGTGTGTTCAAGTTATCAGATGGTGCAGTATCATGGTTCTGCAAGACGCAGAAAACTGTAGCATTATCCACTTGCGAAGCTGAATACATGTCATTATCTTTTCACTGTTTCAAGAGTTACTATGGTTAAAACAATTGATATCTGAAATTGTTCCTGAATGTGTAGGAAAATCTTGCAACATTTTCTGTAATAACAAATGAGCAACTTAATTGGCACAAATTTCAGTAACTAATTCCAGATCAAAAGAAATAGACGTAAGGTACAACGTCCTCAGGGAACACATTTAATCAGGAGTTACCAATGCTATGTACTTGTCTTTAGAGGATATGTTAGCTGATGTATTAACTGTGCCCCTGAGTGCAGTTAAACATCGAGTATTTGTTGGACGTCTTGCACTTGTAATCTATCTTCCACACTGTTGTACACTGTCTGTTCGTGAATGTTTTTGGAGACCTAAATCTAATGGATGGCGATAAAGCAGAGAATCGATACGTGATATATGCTATATATATTATTTGAATGCTGCTTCTGTTTATGTTATCTTTGCTGTTAACATGTATGTGTGCTTTGGAGGAAAATTTAATTTGGTAATTCATTAACTTCGCTTTCTTATTTATCAACCCTCACAGGAAGTATAAAAAATCGATATCTACTGGCTTATATAAATCGTGTTGTAACCTCAACTCTCGATCAATTTCTTCATGATAGTTGTATTGGCACAAAATTATTCCAATGATGGGACAGAGAGTCTAGAATGCGCAGATAGCATGATCTGTGTACTACCTATTCACTTATATCATGGATGATTTATTGCTTCGATTTTCACATATTATATAAATGGATTAATTAGATCTTTGAATTCGGTTTAAGTTATTTCATTATTATATGTAATAAAATATATCTATATACAACAGACTATATTATTTTACTGTCTATTTTTTACAAGGTGGTTCATATTATAGAGTGATAATGTGGTAGNTTACAAGGTGGTTCATATTATAGAGTGATAATGTGGTAGAGCGATCTCGGTGGATGCGAAGAATAAAGTCTTCTAGTCCCGAATTGGACTGCTTTTCTGCCAGTACGACTATCGTAAACGAAGTTGGCAGAGTTTTTAGGTACAACACTATTCATAAAAACATATGCTTTGAGATGTTTTTATACTTCTTCTGGCAAATTGTTAATGCATTTGAATATAATTAAAATTGGTGAAAGTATTTTATTCATATAAAAGTTCTTGTCATTTTAAAATTTAAATAGAAACATATACACTCACGAAGAATATTAATAGGTCTAGCCTATGGTTGAAATTTGACTTACAGAGGAATACTACCGGATACAATCCATAGACCAAAGCTGAGGTAGAGCGCGTATTCGTTTTCTGCGCATGTACCTAACATTGACCTACCGCAAAGGAACACAACTGCCAAAGTCTCATGGTCAACAGTGATGAACATGTTTGTAACTTAATATAAAAAACATAAGCACTTTAATATAATTGAAATACTTACACCAAGTTTAATTTAATCAAATTGCATTACAAATTTGCTAGAAGATGTATACAAACATCTTAAAGCACTTGTTTACTAAAGAGTGTTCTAACCTCAAATCCAATCTATGCCTATTTTGCTAGTCGTACTGGCTGAAAAGCAGTTAAATTTTGGGACATGGAGATTGGTTTTGCGCAGCCATCGAGATCAGTCTGCCTCATATTTAGTCAGTGATACAGCGCTCGGTGGTAGGAAATATTAAACTCCTTTATGCGGTCTCTTTTTAAAATCGTAAAGTTTCTGATGTTTCTTAATCTATAAAAAGTTGGATTTAACTAGAGTAATTAATGAGTGTACACGGCAAATACATAATGACTGAAGATATCATCATAACCGGTTTTACGTATTGGTAGATTTATTCATAATAGTCCTATAAATAAGACACATTCATATATCCAAAAAAAATTTGATACGTTTGTGTTGTTCCTACATTTGTTTTTATTTTTTAAATAGACTTATCCATTTTTACATAAAACGAAATAAAAATACAAACTAAAAAAAAATCATTATTCCAACCAATAATGATAGCAGTACTGTGTCTGCAATATATGGTTAATAATTGTTTACGTTGTTAATGATTTGAGTTTTGATACGTTTTTTGTAAACCTAAAATCTTTTCAATATTTACATTTTATACACTTACCTTTTAATTTTCTGATCACCTCAAATACGGAAAGAATACATAGCAATCCATACTTATCCTCTTGATATATCTTTATTCAAGAAAGAAGAAGAAGAAGTTGTGGACAGAACATGTTGGCTATATTTTATTCTTCAACTTTGGTTTTAAAGTGCTTGTAGTTGACCAATTATTCATTAATTTTTTTTCGTTTTATCATATGTTTATTTTGTATAACACAAATAATGGCTTCTGAATTTGTAATCCAAATTTAAAAAACAATTTTAATGTTCCAGGATTTAACGAATTAAAATACACATTATATTTTTTAACACTTATTATATTGGGACGTTAGTTGTTTGATAGTTGGTAAAGCTGGACCAATTACAAATTGCTTGTTTGAAAATGTATTTTTTTTCCTTAAGGTGAAAATACTTATAATATTAAATATTGATTGCACAAGTACATTTAACATACCTAGAGAGCAAAAATGTATGAATAATTCATATTTTACTGCTGGTGTAAAAATAATTTATTTTGTTTTGTTTTATTTGGATGGATGTATTGGTGCTTTATTGAAGTGGTCGTTGCTCCGTAGTGTGTGAAGGTTAGTATTGGGCAAACTTAATTTTTGTGATTTTATCCGTGAACGAAATTATATAATTTTAGTATTTATTTAAAGGCCAAGTATATTTTAATATCTCAAGATTTTATTTTCCCTCAAGGAATCTACAAAATAATGTTGGTATTAACATACGTACAATAAGGGCTAGGCTTTTGAAATTGCGTACCGGTTCATGGACATCACATTTTTAGTATAGGCCAGGCCTTTCGTGTTTTCAGATAGTATCTTGTGACAGTGAATAAATATAAATAATAAACCCTTGAACGATCTCCGCAACCTTTCGTTCTTTGACTTGCTCAGATATGCCTACTGGCCTTCTGCAGATGTGTTTGAATTTGGACGCGACTTTTTAAGAGACAGTGAATAAATGCATGAATTTTAATAAAACAATGTGTTATTTCAAATAGCACCAGCAAGATTATTTCTACGTTCCTTTTTTTACAACCTATTTGTCTGATTATTTTAAGATAATTTTCTGGTTATCATTTGTTAAATTAATTCCTTTTTGTATGTTTCGCATGTGGCCTATGTCACCTGGTTATTAGAAGTTTGTTAAGTAGAACTCCGTCTATNTTCCTTTTTGTATGTTTCGCATGTGGCCTATGTCACCTGGTTATTAGAAGTTTGTTAAGTAGAACTCCGTCTATAAAATGCGTTTCGTATTCTCATAATAAATATTGTGTAAACCTGTCTTTTTAAACGGAGATTATATTATATTGTCTACTTGTCATATGCTCTAAATATGAATGAAATAAAAATTGGGGTTTTATTACACTCTATATCTGATTCTGTGATATCATTCTGCAGAATTCTTGTACTTAATCTCCAATTAATGAATAATATTCTACTGGCAAACCAATGGAATATAACCGAACTTATTCTGTTAAGTTTGTACAATTCTCTATGAAGAAGCAAAGGCCATTATTTAATCAGTGAATAACTGCAGATAAAATGATGAGCATAATTTTACTGATTCAGGTAGAGCAGTGTCAACAGATCCTTAG
>NQII01012432.1:0-14020 GCA_002778355.1 Clitarchus hookeri
TACTGTAACACGTGATACCGACGGCGCTTTGTAGCCTGTACCCAATGATCAAACTGGAATAGCAGAAGACTGCGCGTTGAGAGTGCGCATCCCGAGATCTCTCTGTTCACGCACGAGGCACGGCGATAAGGACGACAATAACACGCGCGACCAGGGCTCCGTCGCTTCTACGTGCAAGACCCTGAACCTGCGTGCAGTTACGCTTTCCCGTGCAAATAAGATCTGTGACGGCGGGGTTTATTACACGCGATGAAAGCACATATTAAACAATGATTGTACTGCTTATTTTCCTCCTACCTCTTTAGAAAATGCACAGACCTGCTCTAAAAATGCTATGTATTTTTGACCTTTTTTCAAATTTTTTTTTCTTTCAGAATAAAATAAATATTGTAAAAATAAAACTGTATGGGCATAGATAATTTTTTTATCTTTTCTGGCAAAAAGTCGTATTTCCAGGACATTTATTTTCTGAGATACGCGTACACGCGCAAACTACGAATGCACAGAACATATGTCCGGACTACTAATCATTAAGAGTCAGATCAGAATGCCACGGAGTCGTGTTCGCTAAGAATATCACCCTCACAGATCGACTTGAAAGGGGTCGTACGGTCGAACTGCACGCAGCTGGGTGGTCGGCCCGTTGTACAGCCATTCATCTCGGCCGTGCAGTCACCACTGTGGCACGACATGTGCAGGAGTGGATACGTACAGATAGTACGGCACGTAGAGTAGGTACTGTGGTCCTGCCAGACGCACTGCAGGTAGAGAAGATCGTCGTTATCTACCAACGTGCAGTAGCAGGGCGTGGCACCCCCGTCCTGAGAGATCCTGCAGTCTGTGGGACCTGCGCTGCATTTGCCGGTATCATTAAGAACCATTCGCTACCGTTATAACGAGAGCGGACTACAGGCACGATGTACACTGCGCAGTATGCCTCTGACCCCTCGGCATCGGGCAGCACGCTTTCAATAGTGCCAGGGACTCCAACGTTCGATGAGTGGGGTCTCAATCTTAAGCAGATGACGGTCGCATCAGAGTTTGCACCTCGGTGGGTGAAACTAAGGTCCTGCACGGAAACCAGGTGTTATGGTATAGACTGCCATCAGTTACGACTCTCAGTCGCGACTCGCGGTTGTTGAAGGCACGAAAACAGCACAACGATATGTCGATGAGGTTCTGCGGCCCAATTTTCAGCTTTTTTTTTGCGTGACATACCCAACGCTGTCAAGATAAGTCTTGTTCCCGTACAGCTCGCGCCACCCAACAGGCTTCGCGAGGTTGTCCATTCCTTGACCTGTCATATATAGACACTACTCTCCTCTTCAACGTGTATGGGGTATGATTACGCGGCGTGTGCACCTCCGTCAACCACCTGCCCTCGTGCGCAGGAGCAACACTCATGGTGACATGTGCTTCATGATACTGTCTGTCACCTGCATTATGAAATGCCTCTTCGCATCGCTGCCTTCGTAGTCACGACGGGAGACTCTGCCCCATATTAAATGCGAGACTTTGCGGAAGCTAAACAACGCGCCATCTATGCGTGAAAGACTAATAATTTCTCATCTGTATCATTATATTGCAAGCCTGTGATAGTTTAATGAGTTTTACATAAAGGAAAGAGGGTATAGGGATCTCCATGTCGAGCAGTGTAAAGTGTCTAAAACGATGTACGGAATTAAGTCAGGCAGAAGCGATCAGAACAATTTTTTCTTGTGTTTTAACAATGGAAGTGAAAATACTCAAACATGTTTTCCTTCGCAAACTTTTTTTTTTTTAAATAAAAATAATTTTGGAATTTACAATTAAACAAAACAACAAACATTTGAATTAGCTCGACACATAATTGTTAAGAGCTATTAAATGAGGATGTTTTTTTTTATTACCACTGGTATATTAATTGTAAACTCAATATATTTATTTAATCTGTGCATGAGTCAGTAACAAATAGATTCAATGTAGGCCTATACATATATTTATACGTGTAAATACATATATGAATATATACAGGTGTGAGTGCGTAAGACAGAGTAAAATACTAACTTGTATAAAATATATTAAAATATCCGCTGACAGCTTCCATGTTTATGATTTGAACGTGAAAAATGTATTGCCGCTTATTGCGTTGTTCGAAATACATTGTGAAAGTGGAATAAGCCCTTAATATTACGCGTGTACCAGAGAAGTGACTTGCAACATGCAAATTTTCTAATCACAATCGATGCTGGCATAAATACACCTGGGAAACTGAAAATGTCTGGCCAAAGAAGTGAAGATTGTTTTCCGTTGCCCGATTATCCTGTCTATGCACAAGGTGAGGCGAAACCTCTAGACATGTACACCGGGTCATGAATGCAGTGACTTGTGGCGTCGTCCTGGCGTGATATGGCACGTAAAGGTCACTGCGGAAAGATGCAACCTTGACGTCGAACAGTCAGCTTGGAGGTAGGGACTAGCACAAGAAAGGAAATGAACGTCAAGGATAGCTCTCTCACAAACGGGCGCATCACACTTTGGCAATAATTCAAGGCTTATGATCCCTTCCACTAGTAAAACACACAATTAAAGACAGAATAAACCTTTAGCGAACAGACGTTTCAAAACGCATATTTTAAAATTAGAAGTGTATTTAATACGCTTTAACCCTTTCAGTCCCGGATTCATTTAAGAGCGTAAGTGTTGCAATCGTTTACTGTTTTTGATGTACTCTGTACTTGTATCCAGCGTGCTTCTCGTAGCCAATGAACAGCATTCTGCGTGTTCGTTGCTTCATCATCACCATTCACAAATGAGTGCTGCAGAAACTTCAACGAACAAGATTTCTCGCAAGGACAGTGCTCAGAACACCGGCCATTCATTTCTCGTTGTGTACAGGTCTGACCATATTTATCCTGCATTTGCAACATGTCCTCAGCCATGGACATAGGGAGACTGAATGGGTTAACTCGAAAAAGAAAACATTGACGTTATAGTAAAAGACTGTTTTTGTGGAACGATCAAAACCTTCTGTTCACAGAAGTACGTTTGTATAACCTAACTGCTACATACCTTGCCAAATGTTAGCACAATTTCAATTACGGAGAATACGTGTTTGTCAGCGAGATTTGAGAAAATTTAGTTTGTGTTTCTGTGACTGTCATATCACGTAAGAATTATGAATACACACCTCAAGATTTAAGAACCGTCGCTTATAGTGAATTTTTGTATGCAGTGCTGATGCTTGACTCCATAAATGATGAGGCATCGTACAAATAATCGTCCTCAGGGAGCTCTGAATAACCATGCCTCATTAACTTACACAGGCGACAGGAACCGGTGAATATAAAACTGGTTTAGAGGTATTTTTTTTTATTAATGTGTTATTTAAATATGTAGATTATATTTACCTCGCTTCTGGGCAAAGAATATTTGACATGTGCTCAGCAACACATACGCTTTCTCGCGTCAAACTTCCTGAGACAAATTATAAATGTGTTCTGATTCGAAAAAATAACTTACATGATAAAACATAAAATGGAATTGTGTATGTTTGTTTTTGGTAAAATGAGTTGCTGGAGTTAAGACAGAAGAATGATATACCGTGGTGATTATGTTAAATATTCCGAAGTTATCTCGTTTCTTAGGCATTCAAGGGCACATATATTTGGATGGCTCATTCTGATATTGTCCCTAATTTCACACTCTTTGCAGTGTTTAGAAATGTTTGGTGAAATAAGGCGATTAATTTCAGAGTAACCTGATCGAAAAACAAAGAGTTAAAACTATTTATTCATAGTTTCATTTTATGTAATAATAATTCAAAGCGCTTTATTTTAAAAAAAATATATCACTGTGTATAATTTAGACTTCTTCTTTTCCAAAGAATATAGCCACAGACCACTATTACGGCACAGACTTTACCTACTGCATGTAAAGCCACCAGAAAAATTACTACTATTTAAGAAATAAAATGTTTTGCAGTTTTTCATGGAGTTGAATAATTTGGAAACTACCTACTCATTTTATAGAATATTGATAATGTGATCAACTAAGACTCTCTTGAATGTTGGTAATATGAAACATCTTTATAAGTATAGACGCTGGATAGTAGAAGTTTACCATAGAAATAGAAAATTTAATATATTATAATATTTACAAGACATTCAATACAATTAAAAAATATACGAGAGATTCATTATTTACGAAATTATTTGTTTAGTTATGGCATATTTTAATGAAAACATTTTACTGCATGTGTAATGCATATAAAATTCTTTAGTTATGTTATTTCATATTTGCATGGAAACGTCTTCCAATGGTGCAATTTTCCTCTTTAGGTGAACGTCTATGTCTGTGTAAGACCATTCACAGTTATATATTAAGACAAGTCGAAATTACGCAAAACTAAGAGTCCCTACGATACCAGCAAATATTGCAACTAAAAGGACTAATATATTTTTTTTAAAGGGAAAGTAAGGTATTTTACTTAAACATAATTCACGTATAGCTACATGGCGAATCATTTGACATATTAACTAAATTTTCATGACAACATTGTGATGTCAATGCATAGAATTTAAGTGAATATTCCTTTTAAATAAGATGCGATTGAAATCGCCTCCTTGTCTGTGTTTCTTCATTAGACCTTCCCCGTTGCATAAATTTCTANCCTTTTAAATAAGATGCGATTGAAATCGCCTCCTTGTCTGTGTTTCTTCATTAGACCTTCCCCGTTGCATTAATTTCTAGGTCACCAAAAATAAATAAAGGTATGACACACTTAAGTTTAGGTGCTTACAATTCGTCAATATATATTTGGAAAAACTATAGCAGTTCAGTTAGTGCGGAAGTGATTTCTCTAGCAAAAACTGAGGCTAGATTTATTATCAACAACGTTGTAGAGATTTAGTATTTATGCTAGGTGTAATATAAGGAAAAAAATATTCTTTGATATTAAGACTTTCTACAACAATTTTCACGTAATATCTTAATTGAAATGAAAGATGAATAGCCTAATTATTTATGTCTTTAATTTATTGTTTATATTATTATGATAAAGGCAGACGTCTCGTTTTATTTGTAAATATCGGCTCTGTGATAGGAAATTTAATTTTTGTTATTTTCTTTCAGCCTGCTGATCTTTACACTTGCCTTTTTACTTCCGTGTTTCAAAGTTAACATGAATAGTAGGATGATGGTGTGATTTTTGACGTCTTTAAATATGCAACCATAGTGGGCAATCCAGAAAATCTAATAACAGTTTGGCATTGCAGCTCCGAATCTATCGTATACTTCTAAAATTCAATTACACCCCTCGATTGCCAAGGAATCAAATAAGTTGTTACGTTGAGTGATGAATGCGAAGCGTTGCGCGCGTCGGGGGTGAGGGCTCCTTTGAGTTCGTTTCGCCGCGTCTCATAAATTCCGCGTAGTATAAGATTTGACGCGGAGTAATTACGATGCTCGTTTAAGTTTCAACAAACAGTTCTCGTCGAGATCAAGCGATTGAGTGGCGTGGTTATGGTGAAATTATATGAGTTTAAAGAAAAAAAATTGAAAACTTTACGCAATGTCGGCCTATACTGGTCAAAAAGCCAAGTCGAAACACAAAAATCATACACCGCTTGAAAGAGCATCTCAAGAGCAATCCAGTGGTACCCATGAAACCCCATATGATCGAGCGAGGCGGTGCTGGGAACGTAAAAACAAATACATATTCACGCAAAACCAACTGCCGTGTCCCCAACACAGCTACACACCATGATTTTTGGTGTGGATTGAATGTTAGTAAGTAACTGCTTATGAAGGAGATAAATGGGATCGTAGACAAATGTAAACTCAGTTTAATTTTTAATGAGAGAAAATAACTTCTTAATTAAAATGATGTCACTTAAATGTAAATATGCATAAACAATGTTACACGCACGTTAACACGTACACGCCAGCTTAACGAAACACTTTTCGCACTTCCCATTTAATAGTTTCTTTTTCTCGTGGTATGGGAAAGGATTTTGTAGGTGAATTTCCTTCATTTTCAGTAGTCATAATAAACTTAATAAAGTACATATTGTAAACTGATTCTGTTAAACTTGGATATTCAGTGTGCTGTAATGATTTGACAATATTTTTTTATGCAACCGTTGATAAAAAATTTATGAAGCATATCAAGGTAAAAATATTTGTAAACCTTGTTATAAGAGCTAAAAAAAATCCGGATTGGCATAACATGATTTATTTCATAGTTCAGGCGAAACTGCAGAAGCAATTCTTTTTAATCGTGGATAGGTCTACTTTAATATAACTGGAAAATTTCTTTCTCGTCGGGGCCGCGGTGGCTGAGCGGTTAGCCCGCTCGCCTCCCACCAAGACAAACCGGGTTCAATCACCAGCTGGGTCACCGGTTTTTCGCATGTGAGAATTGTGGCGGACGATGCCGCTGGTCGGGGATCTCCGGTTTCTCCCTCTCCATACTCACCTCAATCACACTCATCGGCTGCTCTTAAGACTTCGCTTTTACGAGCCTCTTCACTCACTTCACTCACTCTTTCTCGTCTGATGAGATTTCTCAAGTGTGGAAGAATTGAACATCAGAAAAAAATTCGAAAGTGTGTCGGATGAAAGAGCGATAACTAAGCATGACCAAGTTTCCAGCGAGATGCAAGTTTTTTTGTGTCATTTATTTCAGAAATGGCTGATCACGAAGGAGGGTAGACTCAATTAGAGACAGACTTTGATGGTTTCGGTAAATCCCTAGCGTCCGGATTTCTGGACCAGAAAGAAAGAGTTAACGAGGTATTGGCAGAAGGTCGGATACAGCACAGGCCTCGCCGGAAGCTTTCATTAGGTCAAGACATTTAGCCAAAAGCCTGATAATCGGGTGATGAAAAGACCGGAGAAAATTGGCCTCGGAAATTCTTTCATCCCAAATCATCCAAGTGGAAACTAAATTAATTATTTAAGAGATGACAGATTAATAAATTTTACACACCAAGAAGTCTATAAATTTTTTTTAAGGTTACCGCCCAATACTAATTAATCTATGAAACACTGGGTGATACGACTTACAAAATCAATGGCATTATACTTTTGGAAGTAGACTATAAAAAGTAATCACGAATTTCAGTTGAGTATTCGTATTCCCCTGCTTCGTTTAGAAATTATTCTAAAAACATTGCAAATGGACACATTTTTTTAATGCTTATGTTTGCCAGCGTGTCGTATTCTTAGAAAATTTCCGTAGGAAGTATCATAGTGATTCAAGTTCTCATTTCAATTATTCTCTGAACTTTCCCTCAAGAAATGTGCATGGTGCTTACCAGTAAATTTTAGACCCTCAGAATCGTTGGCGTGGCAATGTAAGCGTCGGGAAGCAAAATTATATTACAAAATCATTTTAAAAATTCGCAATTGCAATTTGTTTTTTTTTTTTGTTAAATAGTTAAAGACAAGTTACACAAATTAATGTTTTTGTAATTAGTAATTAGTAAGTGGTTAATAATACTACCAACAAATTTTGCGCACAAAATAAGTACCTGCGTAAATGAGGATAATTAAATGGTCTCCGAACATTGTTAAACGTTTTTTTATTAACGATTATTTTCAGTATGGTTTCTTGTCTCCTTTTACTTCACCTTGGAATAATGTGACTAAAGAGAGTGTTTAAAGTCCAATAATATTTTTAAATAAAGCATTTTCATAATTTAATTACACTTTTTGAATCAAACCTTTGAAAATTCACTCCATGTATGATGCGTTCGGTTATTTCCTAAATACGTCATATATCGCAACAGTTTTATACTTATGTTAACATAAATTATCTTATTTTTTATTAAATGAATATTTTACACATATGTCACACCTAAATTATAACATTTAATTTGCTGTTAATATGAATAAAACAGAGAGAATATATGTGTTTTGGTAGTGCCCAGTAATTAAAAGTTCTAATGAAAAAACTTTTTTAAGTTAGTTCGTAAGAGTGTGGTGCGTTGTTCCTTAGNGTGCCCAGTAATTAAAAGTTCTAATGAAAAAACTTTTTTAAGTTAGTTCGTAAGAGTGTGGTGCGTTGTTCCTTAGGTTTAATTTTCTATACTTTGCTAAGCTTTGTTTGCAGGAGGCGAAGAAATATCCTGGAAGTATAACTTTAGAAAGACTTCAAACAAGATGTAAGTAAACCTGAATGGGCTGTATTTATTTTGCTTTACTACATAAATAATAACATGTATAGTTTTTCTTTTTTAATGGACACATTCTAATGATCTTCTACGGAATAAGGTGGTGCACTGGTAACATTCTGTAGTATAAGGGATCATTTTCCGGTCCGACCATTCCGATTGATGTCCTCCGTGGCTTTCTGAAAGGACTCCAGCTGAATACCAAGAAGATCCATTAATACAAGTAAAGATCGTTTTCTTCCATTCTCATTTTCTGAGACACTGCACTGAGAGGAAGGTTTGTTCCAGCCAACAACATATTTGTTTGTACAGGGGACCAACCAGATATTGCGTTGAGTAAACAAAACTTTTGAAGCAACAAATNGCCAACAACATATTTGTTTGTACAGGGGACCAACCAGATATTGCGTTGAGTAAACAAAACTTTTGAAGCAACAAATATTAATTTCGTTCCTCTAACAAAATACACTCTTGAATTAATAAAATATACGTTTTGGGCAAAATGAAATTATGTTGCCAACGAAATATTTAGTTGAATCGACTGTATACATTTTTTGGCTACTTATTTGATTACTTTCGTTCGAAGATAGAGTTCAAGAGTTTGTTTTTATTTTTTTTTTAACAATTAGGATAATAACAGTAATTATTGGTGCATTTATTGATTCTTAAAAATAGCATAAACCTCCTAAAAAACAATTTTATCAGGAATAAAAAAAATCGTATTATTTAAAATATTTATTTGCACGCGTCCAGTATTAATAGTGTGTACTAAAAACATTCCTTTATTCTATCAATAATCACTTTAGCTGAGGTTGCTAGGATGTAACACTCGGGCGAAAACGCTGCAGGCTAAGGTTGATTACGTCATCTTTGCGACTGCTTGTTATTTGCTAGTGATGAGCACATATGGTGTAATAATATGTAGATCTCGAGGCTCATTGGCCTGTGGCTTTGGGCGATGGGTTTGCGGGGATGGTATTTCAGGTGGTACATTATGGCTGGACGGACACAGTGAGACAGATACAGAGAGACACAGACAGACGCAGACACTGGTACAGAGACAAGGACGGTGATGGGAAGACTCGGCCTGCATTGGATGAGGAGTCTTCGCCGAGACTAACCTTCACAGTATCTGGACGCCAAGCGTGGGACATCCCCAAAGTTAAGGTACGTGTGGGACTCTAATTACTCTGAGAGAAGTTGGGACTCAAACTTTTTCAGTGAAGAGTGGGAACTTATTCTTTTCAGAGGTTGTACTCAGTCGTGTGACGGGTAGTTTCGTTTGTAAAGACAGGCCTAAAAAGAGTTACTGTAGGATATATATACTCGTATGCAGCTGAGAAGGAAGGTACTTGTAGGCACGTTCTGTGATGATACCTTGTGGGAAAGTAGTATAGTCAAGGGGGGCCAAGGATAACAAGGAGGCTGTAAACAATAGTCTGCGTTGGATAAGTTGTGTTTCCGACTTGGAGGTGTGTGAGAGCAAGTAATCAGGCGGGCACTGCCAGCATCACTAGGTGTCTCGGTAGGGAGAATATCCCCGGCTCTGTCCTGATATGTATGTGTGGTGGTCCTCTAGACTCACCCTGGGCTGAGGTGAGGAAAGTATCCTCTGCTTCTGGACTGTCGTGTGAGCACTACCTAAATTCTCAGGTGTCAGGTGAGAGAAGTACCCTCGGCTCCAGGTCTGATGCTGCGAACGAGATTCTGTGTGAGTGAGAGGGGGCAGGAGGAAGATTAGGAAATTTCAATCCATTGTTTCTCAGGGGAGCCTCTCATCTAGAGCCCATTTAAATGGGAAAAAAATTGTCTATAACGTGAAGAAGAATTTTTTTATTTTATTTTTCTGTTGATTCCGAGTCAGATAAGTTCAACAAATGCTATTAAATAAAAATGGGCTTTACTCTTTTTGTTAATCAAACTGTGGGAATTTAAAAACAGAGAGATTTATTGCCACAATTATATTGACCATATGTGGTTTACACCCCACCATCCTGAGAAAGCAAATAACAGAGTCAAGTTGTCGCTACTAGGCCACCTGAGTTATACAGGATGGTGGCCAGTAGTTTATATAGTTAAATTATGTAGGTGCAGACTAAGGGCACCTGAGGTTGTTGCATTAGGGATAAACAAATACTTGTATTCTCCGTTATTTAACACACCAGTATTTTATTGGTCTGAAGGTCACATAGGCTTTTAAACACACTGGTGAGACTGAGCACCCCTACTAGTCGTAGGCCTGAAGGGTTGGTGGGCTGAATACTATGCGTCGGGGAAGGTTTTTGAAAGGAGACGTTTCTCTACTTATCTGTGACTGCGTCTTTTGGTGAGTTGTCTTCGTTGGTAGCTGAGCCATGGTAAGTTGGGTGGCCCTGGTTCAGGCCCTCGGACTGGCTCTCGTTGGCATGCTGTACTAAGTTGGCTTCTTCGTGTGGCTTTGACTGACTCTCTCGGAAGTCTGGGACTGGTTTCCCGGGACTTTTGCTTCCTCCGCGACCTCGGCTGGCGTTATTTGTAGGAGAGCGCGTCTCCTCGTCTGCGGCTCGCGTTTCTGACTTTTCCACCTCGTAAACTGCCACTACGTTTTCGGAAATGACCTCATAAGTTATCAGCACTTCTACTCGGTTTGTCTGGGGAATTTACACATGAAGTTTCGGCTGTTCCTGGGTTCTCTCCCCGGTGACGTCACTATTGACTCACTGTTTGACTGACTGCTTGCCTCGTCGCCATAAGGCGCAAGACTACGCCTTCTCGGGGAATGGCGCCTCTCGGACTGGGGCTACCACTCGTCTCCGGGAATTTCCTCATATTCTGGGCACTGTTCTCGTCACATGACTGATTACTCCCGTTTCTGCTACTCCCGTTTTGGCTGCATCTATCTCGTCTCGCGACTGTACCGCCGAACCACTCCCGTCTCGGCTGGCGATAATTGCTCCCGAACAACTGACTGCGAACAACTGACTGCCTGGGCCGGGTCCAAACTCCAGCCTGGTGATATGACTGCCTCTCGCCCTAACTGCCTTCTTCGCCTCGCAACGCAGCTGCTGAACAACTCCTTGTCAACCCCTGATTACAACTCACCTCGAACGACTGACCACGACTGTCTGATGCTGAACCTTGGATGCTTCCGAATTTAACCCGTCTCCCGCTATATTCAAGTTGGCTGTCAGCAGTTTGTCACAAGAGAAATCGGGAATTCCCCANCCGAATTTAACCCGTCTCCCGCTATATTCAAGTTGGCTGTCAGCAGTTTGTCACAAGAGAAATCGGGAATTCCCCATCTAAATCGCGCATTTTTTGTGTAAGATTTCGTGTCTCGTCAGCTGCTCGCGCGCTCCAACTGTGGTGGAGGGAGGGTGGGGTAGGACATTTACAGGGGATCCTGNTCGTGTCTCGTCAGCTGCTCGCGCGCTCCAACTGTGGTGGAGGGAGGGTGGGGTAGGACATTTACAGGGGATCCTGGCAGCTGTGTCTGCACTAATCTCGTAGGGGGTTCCCTTGATTCCTTCGTGGAAGGCTTATATCAGCTATTTTTCGGGACTTTTCCTGTTTTTCGCTCGCATCTGTTCTTCCCCGTGTAGTTTCGTTGTCACCTGCATACCCTAGCTAACTATAGCAGGGTGTGAATACAGCACACTGCCTATCCCCTGTACCTGTCACGCATCAATGTGTCCTCTTCCTTGTTTATTATGAACGTTTTTGAATAATGCTTCGCATCCCTTCCTCATCCCGGTTGCTATTGTGGGTAGGATTGGTAGAGGTTGAGGTGCGATGTTGTGATGGATGGTGGAGGGGAGAATACACCAAAATGGTACAGTAGTTTTCACCTGCAGTGTTTCGTCAAAAAAGAATGGCTGCACAAGTCCTTTGTCAGACATACTGCACCACTCTTTTAACCCAGGAAGATTAGCAGCTTAATCTGTCAAAATGAGAGGATTTTCATCTGCCTATTACAAACTGTTGCAGCAATTAACAGTTCCATTCAGTTTTAGGGTTGCCTCATCGAGCCAAACAATCATGTCAGTAGAATGTTCGTTATCGTTGCACATGTTCACAACCCTCTCAAAAAATTCATCATGCCCCTATCTGTGTCATTTTCATTTATAGCATTAAGTAACACAGGGGTGTATGTATTATCTTCACATTTCTTGCTTTTTAAGGCGATGGTCACTTGATTTACCGACACCTGACTCATAAACAGCTTGCCGTACGAACTTAGACTTCGCGGAGCAATGTGTGAAAGTGTGCAACAATGCCCCCGTACTTTTTCGTCCATTGTCATTCTCCTCCAGCGGNTAAACAGCTTGCCGTACGAACTTAGACTTCGCGGAGCAATGTGTGAAAGTGTCCAACAATGCCCCCGTACTTTTTCGTCCATTGTCATTCTCCTCCAGCGGCACCGTCATTTCTTCATATCACCCACAGTTATGTCTCTCTCAAGCTTATCACAAAATCGTGACATTGTTACATATGCCGGTGGTGAAGTGTCCACTTCTGCCCTCCACCATCTATGCACCTCATTCATTTTCTCACATTCACAAAACCACTTGAAAATCTAACTATTTTGCTCGAAAGACAACCTTGTCCCTTCACCATTTCCTCTACAATTGTAGTGATGTCACCCGTGGTTGCAAATGGAAATTACAACAGCAGAATTGCAACATGCCCTCACAAACCAATTTGTTCTTATAGTATTAATACGCGCATTCCAGTCAGATTGTCTAATAACAATCTGTGTTATTAACATACAAATACTGTAAACAATAATTTGTGCTATACGATATATTGTACAGAAGCATAAGTTATTGCAATAAATATGTAAGTACGTCGTATATAATAAACCACATTCAATTACCGGCTATAAGAATATATACGAGTAATTCTGCCATTTGTGATTTTAACATCTCAAGAACAGATGACTGTAAAATAAGCATACAAAAAAAAAGGAATTATGAGTTTTAATTCAGGGGGAACTATCCCACACACTAAACTCATATATGCTAATGGCTGTGTATCACTTGTATGTTTCCTGGGAATGTTAGATTCTGTCACATAAGCAGTTAAAAACATATGAACACAGAGAGGCGATATCCACGGTGGTAGTGAAATCACACCACTTTTACTTTCTCAGAGTTCATAAAGTGAGTCATTCTGAAGAAATAGGTGTGAACTATCACCGATCCGGCCTCCTGGCCAATTTAGCTAGACACCTTATAGCATTCATGGCTGTCTAGGTGACTTATAACCTCTTTACCATTAACAGAGCATTTTATAAATTAAACTTTGAAAAATGACACTGTCCCTACTGGCATATTTTTAACGAACTCACTGCGTGCGACCAGCAAATTCGATAACAATAGAGTGTATGCAACTCCATGTCCTATAGCTGAAATAAAAGTGTTAAATAAACATTTGTAAATACTGAAATAATAAAATTTGCTTTCTGGATTTTAAATGTATATAAGATTAAATTTTAACAAATTTGTAAGTCACGTAATTTTAAAATTATTCCACATTTGCATTTGAATGGCACATGAATAAGGCAATGTTATAGGCTGTTCACAGTAAAGTGAGCACTTTTGAGGCACTAGTTACATTTCCCTTTCAGCCATTTTTTATCGTTTAACAACTTATTAAAATACATACTGCCATACAAGTAATAAACATAGTGTGTACTTGCCACTGCACTCGGAAGTCAACGAATAAGGCTAAAATAAAATATATGTGTATTGACTATTATTTCAAATGAGAGGACTTTAAAAAGTGCTTACTTGACCATGAATAGCCTATGTCAGAAGGATATACAGTAATGTTACAAGTAGATGAAGGACTCACCTGGCAGCGTGACGTCGATGATGCTGCCA